>CM060890.1:2785000-2910000 GCA_030762935.1 Hymenopus coronatus | reverse complement strand
TTCTGTTGCCTATGTTGCTGTTCAAACTCAGCAGCATAACAGATAGCCACAGCCACACTTATGGTAAACAGTCTTTTATTACATGAATTGAGAATCTTTTGGGAGCCATTAGGCACACCTAGAATATATGACTTTAATATAACTTGAATTTGACTGACTCTTCCTTGACCTCATAATAGGGTAGGTACACCTGCTGTGATGTAGGTTGCTAATTTAGGGTTACGCCAAAAAAACTAGCAACATAAATATACAACATTTCTGAAATTAAGTGCTACGTCTTGTTAATGCATGGTATGTCATGAAAGATAACATCTAGAGATTTGAAAATGGATTCGGGTATAAATTAATAATAGCAATGAAGTATCAGACGAGGTTTTGCGTAAACATTATTGTGTTTCAGGTGTTGGACAACAATATGTCCCAAAAAATATTAAAAAGTGACAAACCTGATGACTTGGTGCGGTGATTTCTGATATGCATGAAAAGTATAAAAACAGTAGGATTATTCGTTGGCATAATATCCTGTCAAACGGGAGTTCATGATAATGAAACTAGTAAAAAGTTTTGTTTACCTAAATGATTAGCATGTACGCAACACATAGAAAATTAAGTAATAAAGATACTATTAAATAATAATAATGCTAGAACCTGAAGTATACCAGAACCGGCAACTACACATAAATTACCTATTTTGATGACTTAATGGACAGGGAGTGTGAACATCATACTGGGGCACATTTGCAATGAAATGATACTGGCAACATTTATTTGTGGCTCTGATTGACTTTAATGTTCATGTCTAAGTAAAATCTACAGTTAGAATCCCAAATGCTGAAATAAACCTTGCTAAATCATATCACTAAGCCTTTCATTGGGTTTAAAATGCCATATTTTTGATGAGGAAATAAGAAAGATCGTAAAACATACGAAGATCCAAGTTCGAATCTCTGTAAAAATTATTTGTTTTCTTTCGGATTTGCTCTTAGTCTGGGAAGGTATATTTAGAGTAACTTTAGGGGCTTCTCTGATTTGAGTCATAAGTTATATTCTGTTAGCTGTCTCTGCATATCTTGAATAAGTTCAGAGTAAGTATAAAGATAAAGAATGCTATTCATTTATTGTCAGAACCAGCTGAACAATTCAATGCTAGAGCTGCGATTTGAACATGGTTCTCCCGCTCTCCCTGGGGTCCAAATTAGCATTGGATTTTACGTCTGGTTCTACTATTAAAACAAATATCTTGGTATGGTGCTAATATCACCATATAATAATACGATGGAGTTCTGAGTGCAATTATAATGGCTTAATATGATTACCTATTGAACAAACCCCATCGGATGGGACTTGGCACTGAATCTGAGGTTATTGTACCCAGGAGGGATGATACACCTGGAGGTCGGAACCAGAAGCGATGGTAACTTAGTTACGGGTTCGTATCTCTACTGCAGGTTTTGGGTATTTGGAATGGTGTGGGTGCCCTAGCTCAGCATGGAAACTCTTTCAGGGTGTGGTCCGACACAAGCCCTTTATTCAGTCAGTTCGACCTTTTTCCGCTGTCGAACACACACGCATTCCTCCTAAATTTTCTGTTGTGAAACTATACTTTACTCGACCGCGACTATTATTACTTATTAATTTTGATGCAGTGATCTCGCCCGTACTCTGGTCTGTATTAAAATCAACTATTTCCATCACAACTAAGGGCTACACCAATATTACATCTTTGCTCTGCTACACCAAGTGCTCCAAACAGTGTCGCCTGGCCAGCGGGAGCATTGTTCCCCTCGGGCAGTGTAACCTCACCCCCTTCGGGTCAATCGGGGTCTTCCGTTCTACATAGAATGGCGTCCTAACAACTAGTCATTTGCTCAGAGCATCCTTTTCCCAGCCACCCAGCACGAGCACCATCCCCGACACTTCTAACCTTGAAAGAAGCTAACACATGAAGGATGAATGGAAATGACAATGGAAACAACTGGGAGGTGCAGGGATAAAAGAAAACTAACCAGCATTCACCTGGTGACCCGGAGAAATCTCACGGGAGGCAAACCCGAACCTTGTGCCACCGGAAACCCCCTAGCCATCCCGCACGAGCACCATCCCCGACACTTCTAACCAGCATTCACCTGGTGACCCGGAGAAATCTCACGGGAGGCAAACCCGAACCTTGTGCCACCGGAAACCACCTAGCCATCCCGCACGAGCACCATCCCCGACACTTCTAACCAGCATTCACCTGGTGACCCGGAGAAATCTCACGGGAGGCAAACCCGAACCTTGTGCCACCGGAAACCACCTAGCCATCCCGCACGAGCACCATCCCCGACACTTCTAACCAGCATTCACCTAGTGACCCGGAGAAATCTCACGGGAGGCAAACCCGAACCTTGTGCCACCGGAAACCACCTAGCCATCCCGCACGAGCACCATCCCCGACACTTCTAACCAGCATTCACCTGGTGACCCGGAGAAATCTCACGGGAGGCAAACCCGAACCTTGTGCCACCGGAAACCACCTAGCCTATCACCATCACTAGGGCACTACCCTAACGTTAAAAATCACAAGTTTCTAGGCTGCGTTATTTGGCTGTTATTAACTCCTGAACTAATTTACTGCTTCAAAGCTCAGACATTGTTGAAATCAGACGCAGAGTTCAAATAAATGAATATTAAAGAAACATATCATTAGCTGTATTTCAATCTGCTAACAAAACGTTTAGCGTTCTCTCAAAACGACTGTAAAGCAATTACATAAGCAGCGGTGTTTGTTTTCGCAGTACAAATAACGTATATCCTTCATGGAATTTTCATTTCTGGAAAGGAATGCATGTTCGAATTTGTAACTAATTAAGAGTAGTGCACCTCTGGATTTATTTTCATCGAAGTTAGCGCCAGGATTGCCTTCACTGAAATAATAGTCGATCTTCTTCCCATTTTTTTTTTTTTGCGCACTGGGAGCATTTGGTTCAGATTTCTACGAATACAGCAGTTGTGTAAAAGGTTTGGCCTAAAGCTATGCCTCGATGCATTCTCTACACACCCTTTCATCTCACTTTCTAAGCTATCGCAACAACCATGTATGTCTTCTTTTCCTTACAATGAATAAAATAATATAAATGCTAATACATTATAGAAAAAAAGCGTCTGAATGATAATGAGTTATGGTATTTTTACAAGACATCGGCTACAATATTGCACAAGCTCACATTATTTCTCAGGAGGAAGTAAACCTTTTTACTTTCTCTGCACGTACTATGTGCATAGTGTATAGAGAAGGTATTGCGCTCCTCCGAAAAATTCGATGCCGAAATTTCACCGGAAATATATATTTTAGGATCAGCTGTATCCAATAAAAGCATTTTCAGAAAAAGGTCTGTGTGTGTCTGAACTCTAAAACGGAAAGTCGGTAAAATACCAAACTTGGTATTTAAGTTTGGTATCTTCCTGGGATGCGACACGAAGTTTTTGAGAAAACTCCCCCCAAACTACCCTTTACATGGATCTTTTTTAGAAAAATTTGATTAAAATATCATATATTAAACATATTTACCTGACAAATAAAATGCATATCTTAAATTTTCTGGGAATAGCCTTTGAAGACTACTTTATTCTGAATGAATTTTACGGAATTTTGCATAACTGATAAACCGTAAGAGTTAGAAAAAAGCTTACCACACAAAAAATTTACAACACGTTAAAACACAGAATTTAAATTATATGCATTTTCTTCGTGGAGTTATTCGTTTTGGAGATATTCCTTTTTTTTTGTTTCAGCTTTGAAAAACATAGTTTTCTCATACAGGAATTTGTCAATTCCCCTCCATAGAAACAAAGGAACTTCAGTGATATAGCTTTTGACTAACACTTTAATCTATGGTACCCCCTTATTTCGCTCCTACTAAAGGAAGCAAGTAATAACACTATTTCTGCTTATTTCTTCTCGATTAGATGAATTCAATAAAATAATTTCTTGCAGAGATGTAGAGAAAGTCATGTGAATGGAACACATCAGATTTTTAATTAACATTTAAGAACACAATTAAACATTTCTGTTATGCCATCTTATTACAATGCAGTTGTATTGAATTTGCTTTACTAAGATTGTACTGATGTCATTTTTATGGTCCCAACGTGATTCCTCTTGTAATAAATTGCAGAATATAATAAATATTTACATAATATATATTCAAGAGTCATTTGTTCACAGTAACTCTGAGGTTCCATTTTCTCTCACTCAATTGCCTCATTTGCAGAATTCCATACATTCACCTTACTAAACGTTTTGATACACTCTGTTAATGCTGTTACATGGCTGTTAGTGTTCAAGTACACATATTGGTAATTAAAGGCATTGTATTGAACAATATTGCAGAAATGTTTGCTTCATTTGGTAGTTTCCTTTATTGATCACTAACTCACCTTGTGGCAGTAGATGTCAATGACAAATTGAAATGCGAGCAAGAATACTCCACCAGAATAGGGTACCGAGCATAAATGTTCATGATCTCGTCAATGAGGGGACAGTCCACCGAAAATCCAACATTTTCGACCAAATCTGTAGTTTTTAATTTTTGTTACTAAATAGCTTTTTTTTTTTTCTTTCTCTTTTTGTAGTTTTAACGTCCTTTAACCTGGTTGGTCATATCGGACGGTGAATGAAATTGGTGAAATGATCTCGGGGTCCATGGAGCTTAAAGTTACTCGACATTCGTCTTCTTAGGATAAGGGAAAACCCCGAAAAAAACCTTATCCGGGTAACTCACCCTAAGCGAGATTCGAACAAAGGACCTGTTGAACGTGAAGCAGACACGCTACAACCACACCACCCAGGCGGGCTAAATAGCCTGTTTACCTCTCTATTTAAAGCGGTATATTTATTTACTCTGCGTCCCTTTTAAATGTATAAGTGGTCGCGAAAACCTTAGAGAGCCCCAACTTTATTTTCGTTCTTCATTTTCCTCACATAAAAACTCTCTTGTGGAGCAGTTTTGATCAGATTGTTATGACATTTAGAACACAAGCTCTTCACGACCTTTGTTTGTCTCAGTTTTAATGAGAATCAGTTAGTTGTGTATTTATGTGGTAGTACATATGACAAATATATGCTTAAAATAAAAATCACAGATACAAAATGTTTCCCCAGCTTCTACTTTTATTATATAGCAAAACTCTAGACCAAATTTTATATTAACAAAGTTCCTACCGAGTATTATACTTGAAACATTTCACATCTATCATTTTATATCCAACAATTAAAAATTAATAATGGAGGAGCTATTTGGATTAGTTGAATGAATTGAGATTATAATCAACAAATGCAATAAATGTACACAATTTGAAAACTTTAGCTTTAAAAATATGGAATTTGGGATTTTCACTTGACCATCCCCTTAAAAGTTAACCTTACAATAAACATGCTAAAAATCAGAAAACAATAGTGGCACAACGAAACAATAAAATACACAATTTAAAACTTATCACTATAATAAACACACTAAACATATTAAATCAGCACTGCAAATGCTTTCAAATTATTCTGTACTAGAAAATACTTTCCTTTCTTGCCAACACTATAAGACTGATTTAAATCTTGTATTAGCAGGAGTTACAGCAGCTGATGGTATTTGTTAAAAAATGTTATTCCAGAAAGTTTAAACATCTTTTGTGATTCACTTAATCTAATATTGTCATTATTTATACAGTTCCTTCTCCTTTCTCAAATTAAAATTCTGATAGTGTTCTTTAACATAGAGTAAAATAAGTAAAATAAAAAGTGAAAGTACAGTGAGAATATTAAAATCTTTAAAATGTGGTGTGTATGTTTGTGTTTCTAATACACCAAAAATGCTTATAAACTTTTTGTCACATACATACTTGTTTTACTTAAGCAGAATTTCCCCAAAGTAAATATACTTTGAAAAAAACCATTGTACGTCATATGGACGACTTAATTTGTACATAATTTCAGCTTTGTAATAAAGTAGGTAACTATTGAGGACCTTCTACATGTTTCAATAGTATAAGAATCCCAATTTAATTTACTATTCAAGTGTATGTCTAGAAGTTCAATTGTTTTTGTATCATTATTTAATTAAGTAACACTACTGTTTCTAACAGTTAATTTGTTTACTTTGAGCCAACGTAAAAAACAATAGTAATTTTCTATCTCAGAAAGGTATAATTATTTGGAAACTCAAACCAATAATAAAGAATAAAATAGAAACATATATTTTTAAAGACACTAAAACATTTTCTATGTGACATAATGTATGCATTAACAAGATTTACGCTTTTGGTGTAGCAACATTTTGCCCGTCTCTTATACAAACGTTATTTAGAATGAAGAGGCCTTTGTGGGCAATTCACAGGAAATTTCAGAAATACACTTTATGTGTCGCAGGTGTCTGAAATAAATACACATTAATTTTGAGAAACTGAAAAATAACCAGTTTTAGGTAAACGTAGTTTGGAGTGATGGATTATAATTTCTGTGTCATATCTTTGGAGACGCGGAACTTAAACCCAAGTTGTGTTCACAGACACCGACGCCTCAACGAGTGATTCTCCTTAAAAATGCTTCAGTGGCCTCAAAAAGTATTTCCTTTAACTTTTTTGGATCGAATTCACTACTTTCTCTACTGCACCTACACAATGAAGAGAGAAAAATGGATTAACCAATACACCACATTTGAACCTGCGCGCCATACGCTAACGCTGAACCCTTTACCTCGGTACTCAACAATACACGCTGTAACAAAAATGTACGGCAGGACACATTCCTCAAACGTAGACGAAAAAATTATGTTATGTTAACATGGATCTGGTTCTTATTACAACTTATTTTATCTAATTCATTTATAATGAGAAACACACAATAATAGAATGTTAGAATCACGGGGAACATGCACTCTTGGTTACGTTGTCATTATCGAAGTTCACCCCCTGTGTTTTGTTTTGCATGTCCCTGTTGCTCTTTGGCTCGTGAAAATGTAGAGTCGCCCTGGTTACCATGCTAACTGCCAAGGTGGCGGGTTCAAAGCCGGCGGAGGATGATAGATGGCTTTCTTCGGAAGGGAACTAAAGCTGTTGGTCCCGTGTCGTAGATTTATGGCACGTAAAAGAACCTCGAGCCTGATAACAGAGGCCTCTGAGCAAAAATAAGCGGTATTTCACGCCCAATATAGAATGGGACGCTGAAAACCACAGCAGTTAAAGAGCGTCCATAAACAAAACATTTAGACAAATGTAGAGATGTCCATTTGATGTATGAATCAGCAGTTAAAGAACGTCCATAAATAAAACATTTAGACAAATGTAGAGATGTCCATTTGATGTATGAATTAGCAGTTAAAGAGCGTCCATAAATAAAACATTTAGACAAATGTAGAGATGTCCATTTGATGTATGAATTAGCAGTTAAAGAGCGTCTATAAATAAAACATTTAGACAAATATAGAGATGTCCATTTGAACTAGCAGACGGCAATGACACTCGCGCTCAACATTTGTACCGGGAGAGATCTCCAGGATGAAGATATTAATGACCGTCGGCTTCTAAATAACAGATTCGGTGACAGATGGATAGGTAGAAGTGGATCAATTGCCTGGTCTCCATACTCTCCGGCCCTACATCCATTGGTTTTTATTTGTGGGGTCATTTGAAACCTCTTATGTATATCGAACCCCAGGATCAGATGTTTAGAATCTTGCCCGCATTAAGAAAGGCTGCGAAACCATTTAGAGCACCCCAAGAAATCAACAGCGCATCCGGGATTTACGAGGACAGCGGGTCAATGCTCACGGAGGACATCGCAATAATATATTAGTCCGCTTTGTATTTTATTAGTTTAATTATTATTTTTGCATAGGTTCAATATAGGAAATATATTTGTTTCAGTAGCCAAGGCTGAGCAGATTGCAGAACACAAAACATTAGGGAGAGAAGTTGCTATTGTGCACGTAGGTTATTGTTAGTAACACAATTGTCTTTGTAAGAGCAAGATTTTAGCGCATTAGAGACATAAGTAACAGGGTATTTTTAGAGAAAGGTTTCTCCCCTAAAAGTTAGCAGCCCAGGACTCTTCCATTATAAACAGCGGTCATCTGTGGCTAACACAAAGAACTTACAAAGTTAATCACGTGACAAGTTATTTTCGCACTTCTTTTCAGCCAATCAGGAATGAGATTCAGGATTGGAGATTTTAGATATATAAGCGATACGCTTAGCAGAAATTAGGCTTCTTTTTGTTCGATTTCGTGTTACACTTGTGATGCTGTACGCGGTACGCTGTAGGCTGTACGTGAAGGCGGCGGTGTTAGTGCCTGAGTATGTGATATTATTACGCGAAACATTATAGTTACCACACGAGTTGATTTTGTCGAGGAATCGGGAAGTACGCAGTAATTACCGATGACCGTCGAAAACAAGAACTTAGTAAGCAGAAGAAAATAGCACTATATATTGATATTTCTACATCTTTAAGAATTACTATGTCGGGAGTTCACTCAACAAGTTACAAAGGTGAATAAAAGCATTCATTCACTGGAATATAAAGTCATTCTTTCTCCCCCTCAGTGAGAGCCAAACTCGTGCTCTACGTGGATGAGCAGAGCCGGCGCATCAAAGAACATTCAAGAGGTATGTACACACCTGTTTATAAAGTATTTCACTGGTGCTAATCCAGACCGACTCCAAGACAGACAAAAGAACAGCGCACAACGTGACAGTGACAACATATTGAACCACTCATGTGAGAAAGAGTTGCACGTGGGGTGCTGTACGTTCTTGCTTGTGTGTTTCCAATGTTTAATAAGTTGGAGAAAATGAGTTGATACTTGGTAAGAAAGCGTTTTCAGACCATATTCATATAACACAATCTCTTCGTCTACATACTTTGCAATTTGTGCCAGATATTTTTGTTACACCTGTATGTCAATAAAAGATTACATGCTTATAATATTACATTCGATAGTTTCGTTGAACCATAAACACTTCAAAACTATTACATGCAGCAAAAGCGACATATATTGGTTTATTCGCATTTATAGTCGTTCATTTGTTTAATTCCAATCACATGACTCATTCCTTTAATGCTGAAAACAAAATCACTAAATAAAGAAGATTGTTATGTTTAGAATATTATATTCAGTGATTTTTATTCAACCATAAATTACTCAAAGGGTTATCTTCGGCAAAAGGTCATATACAGATCTACTTATTTACACTTACGATTTATTTAATTCCAACCAATAACTCTTTAATACTGAAACCATAAATTTTAGCTTTAGTGACTAGTTGAAATTCCCGGGATCATACAACAAAGATGCCCGGATTATGAGATTTTGTGGTTTATAAAAACAATACTAACAATAAACGTTGTTTGTCTATGTTTATAAAGGTCGGTGAGTATGTAGTTATGCTCGTTATGATTCTACATCCGCTGCACCGCCTCGACAAAATTCGGAAATCCTACATTTTATTATACGAGTAACAGTACTGTAGAGCTGACATCACAAACCCCACACCTGTAGATAAATATTCGGAGAGATAGTTTGTTAACGATGAGACTGCTCCATCCAGGATTTTCCTAAATTATCAAATGTTGTTTTCGTTATTTCTTTCAGGAGTGGTAATAATATTCCAGCCAAACAGAGGCTTTTCTGCACGAATGGGCTTGGTTTTTACTTATAAAAATAAAGATATGGTTCTTTCTTCTCCATTAGCAGAATGTAGATAAAAGAATAATCTTATGTGAGAATAGTTTGTTTGTAGGACAGCTAGGGAAAGTTAAGTGAATGAAATACGTCATATTTTTATTATGTAAGTGCAAACTTGCAATAACGCAGGTGTTCTATCCTCATTGCAAGTTGCCTCCTCTACTGTTTCGTGACTGGACATTCTGCAACTGTGCCTGTTTTTCAGCACTGCTCGGTTTCTCATGGTCGTCAATGGTGCCGATATTCAATATGCACACCAAAATTGCTATCGGCAGCAGAAACGTTAGCAGGCAGAGCAAAGGATGATACAGCATACATTTAATTCATGAGACCGGAAAAGGCCTTAATTCCCGAGATTACAACCACCACCACTCGCTTTCCAGAATTATATCCCTGTAAAATTCTTTTGTGGATAAAATATTAACGAGCGTTTGGTGAGCATGTTTAGTATTTTACGGCACACATTTATTTCGGGTGTTCAATGCTCTGTGTAGATCAATATCATCATTTTCTTACGTTACATATATAAAACAATTCAAATTTTTTTCGCATTAAAGGTAAAGACTAGACAACTCAAGAGGGCATCTCATGCACTATGATGTGCACACTGCGTACTAACACATCCCATGAGGAAAGTATGAAGTGAGGGAACCACAGGAGTCCACAGACCACAGGCATACAGTGTATAGAGACGCGCGGAAGTCCATAAATAATTGACTGAAAGTTTTGCATCCCGTCGCCAGCATCCACCATGTAACTGCCGAAACTAAAGGTTCCTGGTCTCGTTAAACGTTCCGCCCCTGGATCGACAGCGACCACAATGTCGTTCAACATCCAGAACAACATATACAATGCGCACGCATCCGTGCCATCTCATATCTGAAAGACGATAATAAATTACATGAACAAGAATGTTAGAAAGGAAACCGTGGAGATAAGTAATATGGGAATACGCAAAAAAAAAAAAAAAAAAAAAAAAAAAAAAAAAAAAAAAACATGAAAGTGCAAGATCAGCAGGGATCACACATGCGACCTCACCAGTCACACATATTACTGGGCGCTACTTCGCTCGGTTTCCCTTAAACTAGCCTTTCTGTATGCTTCCTATTATCGGTGAGACATTTCCTTGTGATTGACACTTGTGTCGTCTGCTCGTCAGGTTGCATAGAGTAAGAATACATAACCGCAAGAGACGTGATGTCATCGGTGTTGCAACACCTACGTGGTTCAGTGGAAATTTACGCGCGCGTTCTCATGCATGACTGATCAATTGTTTGCAATCTCATTGTTTGATTTCATTCGGTAATGTTATACACAGTGATTCCGTAATGATCTACATTTATATATCGTGGACATTGCTCCTAGAAAAACCATAAGTGACACTGTGATTCGAAAATATCTTACATGCGTGATAAGTAAGTTGAGGTTACTTTAGCCGAAATAATGAAACTTTTCCGTTTAGTGAAATGCAGGACACAATGTGGAAAGGAATACATGAGCTAACTAATGAGAAATGGGCAAAAATAGTTCAACATACGAGAAGTATGTATGGAGAGGACAGCGAGTAAATATGGCAACAGCGTACCGAGACGGCCACGTGTCAGCAGGATGTCAGTCACAATAATTTCCCACCGATAATAGTACAGTGCTACTGAAGTGACGAGGGAATTGGCTGTCAGATTTTTTCTGTTTACCCGAAAATAGCCCATATAGATTATAGATCAATGCAGGATATATAGTTGAAACGTAAACAAAAACTATTTTTAGTACGTTTAAATTTAAGCCTTCATTAACAAACTTTCATATGAAGCAGAAGAATAGCAGCAGCACGATTTTGAATCCTATTCGAATCGGGGTCTCTACTACAACTACATTTTCTCTGCATTTTGGTAATTAGCGGTTCAAACGGTTTCTTTCAGAGGTGTAAATGTCTGCGGTGGTGCCGCTTCCTGGTGTAGGTGAATAGCTTTGACTAATCACAAAAGAAATAAGCAAAGCTCAAGCGATATAAGATCTTTTAAAAATTGGTTGCTATGTGATGCAATTGAAATTTTAATCTGTTTTCAAGACTAGGATAAAAAAAAGTGAATATAAATATAATTAAATATCGGACATTTTAAAACTAACAGGGAATATGTTGGAAAATATTTCTGCAAAAAATAAAACAAAATGGCTTACGCTCCTTTACATGACTTTTCTATCTGTTCTGAAGAAAAGCTGTTCTTACAAAAGACCATTCTTTGATTTACACCATGCTTATAGTTTTATTACTTTCTTTCTTATAAGTAAAAAGAATTAAGGGAATTCATTAGGCTAAAGCGATAGTCACAAAATTTAAAAGCCACCGTTAGCGACTGTAATTCAAATGTGTTTCTTTACCCATGGCCAGGAGTAAAACAAAATAGATATGAAGCGAATGAGACTTTCTCTTTTGAGGAAAGAATGAAATTTTAAAATTGAAACCAATATTAAGCAATACTTCTGAAGTGATTAGCTCTACAAAGAAAGTGTATAAAATATATTTTATGTGTATTAAAGAGATCTACATTTTTTTGTAGTATGTTTTTGTCTATCTCTTACGATTTACCAGATATTTAAAAGTCTTTCAGAATGAAGAAGACTTCAGGGGCGGGGCTATACCCAAGAATACATAATGTAATATATTTATTTGTTATGTAAATATCTTTAATGGCCATAGTTTGACCACAACCATTCAGAACAATTTTTAGAAATCGAAAATTTAAAAAAACCTTCCACGTGAAGAGTATTTTTTGGTAGGGTGATTTTCCTGAAGATAGTGAAAATAAATATCCACAGACTTTTCGCTTTTATTTATAGTGTCAACGCTCACACATTCACACACACGGACCTTCTAATTTCCTTTTTATTCAGAGGTCCTCAAAACATGTGTTTCTGGTGAAATCTAGTTATTGAAAATTTTGGGTGGAATACAATACCTTCTCTACCTACAATGTATATTGTATATACCTGCTAGAGAAACTAGATTGTTTTATTCTAACTAAACTCCTTTAGCTTGCTTTATCATATAGGACGATGAATGAAATTGATGAATGAATGCTCAAATGATCTCGGGGTTCAAGGAGCTTAAAGTTGCTTAACTTTCATTTTCTCAGACAGGGAAAACCCCGAAATAAACCATGTGCAAGTAGCTCAAACTAAGGACATTCGAACTCGCGACCTGTCTATGTGAGGGTGACACTCAACCCCCACACTAAAAATGTATGTGGCATAGATTCTGTGTTTCAACGAGATCATGTTTTTTTTCCATAAAGAATTGTCAATTATGCAAAATTCAACCAGAGTGAAGTGGCTTCAAAGGCTATTTACAGAAAGTACAAAACTATAATTTATTTGATAAGTATATGTAATCTATATATATGATATTTTAATCAAAATCGTTAGCCAATTTAGAGAAAATCTCGAAAATGTTGGAAAATCTTCCATACAAAGCGACTTTTTTGCTAATCTTCATGTCATATCCTAGGAAGATATTTAATTTAAACGGCAGGTTTACACTTTACAACTCTACTTTTCACTTTCTCTAAACGAAGTATGTACATAGTGTATAGAGAAGGAATTGCACTCTACCCAAAAATTCGATACCGAGCTTTCATCGGAAAAATATGTTTTAGGGTACAAAAAAACATTTTCAGAAAAAGGTCCGTGTGTGTCCGTGTTTCTGTGAACACAATAACTCAAAAACGAAAAATCGGTAAAATACCAAACTTTGTATTTAAGTTTAGTATCTTCCAGAGATGCTACAAAGATTTTCAGAAAAAAAACTAACCTTTACATGGAATTTTTTTTTGAAAAGTTGGATTTTCTCAAAAATGTCTTAGCGATTTTGATTAAAATATCGTATATTATAGCCATTTCCCTGACACATAAAAAGTATATTTTGAATTTTCTGGGAATAGCCTCTGAAGAGAACTTTATTCTGGATGAATTTTACGGACTTGGAATAACTGCTAAATCATAAGAGATGGACAAAAACCTACGAGACAAAAATGTAGAGAACGTTATAGCACACAACTCATGTTATATAGATTTTTTTCGTGGAGTTGGTCTTTTTTTTTTTTTTTTTTTAAATATTTATAGTTTTTGGCTTCACGGTGAAAAAAAAACTTACTTTTCTCATACGGGAATTGGTCAACTGCTGTCCATACAGACAAAGGAACTTCAGTCACATAGCAAACAGCAACCAGTGATAGTCAAATATCAGTTTAACCTATGGTACATCCTTATTTCGCTTCAACTTAAAAGGAAGCAAGTAATAAGACTATTTCTGCTAATTTATTCTCGATTAGTATGAAGTAAATAGAAGGATAAGATTAGTAACAATAATTTGTTTCAGAGATGTAGGGAAAGTCATGTGAATGGAACACATCAGATTTTTACGAGTTGTATTGTTGATAGACATCAAGACACACATATACAAAGATTCCGCAATTTTTTTCTAAAAATCCTTTTTTTTTCCGGTGAATTCACGTATTGATTTTTTGGGAGAAGTATAATAAGTCATCTCCTTATTAACTACATTTCCTATAAGTTTTAGAAACGAAGTAAATACACATTACAGTACCTTGAATGTTTTTCTACATCACTACAGAACTCTTTAGATCCATTATTTATGCACTACCCATTCTTTATGGTCATAATCACTACACTATAAACTATTTTGACACAAAATCAGAGGACGTTTAAATGTATATAAGAGAGAATAAAATAAAAACATCTCCAAGTACAAAGTTCAGAATTGTACTAGCGGACACTAAGACGTAAAGCAATGAACCCGTCATAGAATTTCAAGATTGCTACAATCACCAATTAACTAAAACTGCGATGTAATCTTTTCCAGATCAACCACACAGTGTTATCTCCTGACGAATTGCGTCGGGTGACGTGGCGTCAGCATTAAAGCGCACATATTTCACATTAATAATACATAAAATTAAAACATCCATACAATTTTGTGAAACATACATTCAGCATTCAAACGCAAATATTACGCAAAGTTGAAACATCCATTAGCACTTGCAAACATCCATTAGCACTTGTCAAACATCCATTAGCACTTGTCAAACATCCATTAACACTTGTCAAACATCCATTAGCACTTGTCAAACATCCATTAGCACTTGTCATACATCCATTAGCACTTGTCAAACATCCATTAGCACTTGTCAAACATCCATTAGCACTTGTCAAACATCCATTAGCACTTGTCAAACATCCATTAGCACTTGTCATACATCCATTAGCACTTGTCATACATCCATTAGCACTTGTCAAACACACTCAGCAACGTTTTATCATTAACAGCTACAATCTCCTTCAATACTCCAAAATGAACGGCTACCATAGAGCAATATACTAAAATAATTATGAAGTAAATCCCATAATTATACTCATCAATATAAATAAATGAAAATGTAAGCGCTTGACTCATAAACGCATGTGTGAGTTATTCACTTAATCATGTAAACTATCACAACACAACCGTTATGCATTGAAATTTTCTTATCCAACACACACTAGGCAAAACCTTAAAGGAGAGCTGTGATATCAAATGAAAGTAGATACATGGACCGTTTGTTACATCTCCCTTGGTGCATTGTCAACATGGATGTATGCGATACGACTGATACCAGGTATGTCAGGTCTTGATATTCCATGAGACATTTCAGGAGACTGTTGCATATTTTTGTCTTCCAAAAAGGTGTGGAGATCTTCACTGACGACTTCATTTAGTAGATGCCGATCCCTATGGTGTGTATGATGTCTTGCAGCTTGGTGAATTTTGGGACCAAATGCTCCAGAGCATTATAAAAGATTATTGAAATCGATCTGGAGCTAGAAATGGCCATAAATGAGCAAAATGAAGAGGTTCCTTTTGGTAGTGTTTAAATCCCGCTTTTACTGCTGTGGCACCTCAGGCGATGATACTGATGATGCATGAAGATGGAATGTAATGGTGGGGGAAACCGCTTTGTCCACCACATATCTCGCTTGGGATCGGGCCGTCTAGGTGAGAGGCGAAGATACCCTTACATTAGCTTAATAAATATCCAAGTTCCAATTTTCGTTACCATTTAAAATGGTCAGTTAAATCTGTTGATGAGACCATAAGACGTATTGTTAGACTCGCATGGCTCTAAGTAGCTTTTCTACGATCATTCCGCCGCTGTCAGAGAGAAGCTTCAAATGTATATATTATCTGATCTTGTGTACCACTCGGTAATGTCTACATATCTAGATTACATTCAGAGGTAACAATCGCATATTTGTTACCACTTAATGGGCCCAGTACATCTCTGAATGATGCTGCACACTGGAAGGGGCTCCAGAAGTCCCGCAAGCTCCTCATATTAATTCCTTTTCTATTCGAACATTTGAGGTATATTTTTAAAAAATCAGATGTGTACCATTCACATGACTTTCTCTATATCCCTGCAACAAATCATTCTTAAAAAGCTTATGCTTCTATTTACTTCATGCTAATCTAGAAAAATTAGCAGAAATAGTCTTATTACCTTCTTCCTTGTAAGTAGAAAGAAAATAAGGGAGTAGCATAGGTTAAAGCGATGGTCAAAAGCTCCTTACTGTGTGACTGAAGTTTCTTTGTTTGTATGGACATGAGTTGATAAATTCCTGTAAGAGAAAAGTTAAGATTTTCGACCCCGAAAACAAAAACAAGGAATATCTCAAAAACGATTAATTCCAAGAAAAAATGTATACAACATAAATTGTGTGCTTTAATGTGCCCTACATTTTTTTTGTGGTAAGATTTTGCCTATCTCTTACGGTTTAGCAGTTATACAAAATTCCGGAAAATTCACTGAGAATAAAGCAGTCTTCAGAGGCTATTCCCAGAAAATTCAAAATACGCATTCTATTTGTCACGTTAATATCTTTAATATACCATATTTTAATCAAAATCGTTAAAGCCAGTTTTTAGAAAATACAAATTTTCGAAAAAAGTTCCATGTAATGGGTAGTTTGGGGTGGGCGGCTTTTTCTCAAAATCTTCGTGTCGCATTCCTGGAAGATTCTAAACTTAAATACCAAGTTTGGTATTTTACCGACTTTTCGTTTATGAGTTATCGTGTTCACAGAGACACGGACACAGACACACAAGGATATACACACACACACACACACACACACACACACACACACACACACACACACACGGGCCTTTTTCTTAAAATACTTTTTTTAGATAAAGGGGACCCTAAAACATATTTCCGGTGAAATCTCGGTATCGAATTTTTTGGTGGAGTGCAATACCTTCTCTATACACTATGTACATAGTTCGTATACAGAAAGTAAAAATGCCTCTCTTCGTCCTTCAAAAATAGTATTTTTAATGAATTTTGTTGAGTGCCTTTGGTTATTTATAAATAATATAAAAAGGGTAATCGGCACATGATGAGAGTATCCTGTAATTCAGCATTTCGTGGACAACAATCAAGTATAATGAATCGTGAGCACCAATATTTTCCTTTAAAGTTCACCAGAGTTAAGTGTATATGTCTGACTTAAACGTTAGAGAATGCAGGCTTTAGATCCTTAATCGAAGCCTAATTGCATTTCTCTGCGACTTACGTTAATCTAAATGTCCATTATGGTTGCAGTACAGGTAAGCTAGACTCTATATACGTTAATCTAAATGTCCATTATGGTTGCAGTACAGGTAAGCTAGACTCTATATACGTTAATCTAAATGTCCATTATGGTTGCAGTACAGGTAAGCTAGACTCTATATACGTTAATCTAAATGTCCATTATGGTTGCAGTACAGGTAAGCTAAACTCTATATGCGTTAATCTAAATGTCCATTATGGTGCAATTGAGGTTGCAGTACAGGTAAGCTAGACTCTATATACGTTAATCTAAATGTCCATTATGGTTGCAGTACAGGTAAGCTAAACTCTATATACGTTAATCTAAATGTCCATTATGGTTGCAGTACAGGTAAGCTAAACTCTATATACGTTAATCTAAATTTCCATTATGGTTGTAGTACAGGTAAGCTAGATTCTATATACGTTAATCTAAATGTCCATTATGGTTGCAGTACAGGTAAGCTAAACTCTATATACGTTAATCTAAATTTCCATTATGGTTGTAGTACAGGTAAGCTAGACTCTAGATGCGCCCCTGAATTGCTTTCTTAATTTGAAACATATGAATTATTCAAACTATGGAAGATTCATTTTACATCTTCCCCGTATGTCTGTGATATGTTCTAGTAGATTTTTCTTTGAACCCATAAACAAAAGCACGAAGGATTGCTAGTTCAAAAACAATTGCAGAAACACTGTAGTGCCTTGAATAAACCTAGAAGAAAACTGGTTTTTAGGTTAAGTTTCCGAAACATATGGCTCAGGCATTTTGTCTTTGAGAGGCATTCGGGAGGTCGTGGGTTCGGTTCCCTGCAGCCAACCTCTGGGGCGATACCCTGGTTACTAAGCGAATGCTGGCAAGGATTATTCATTCCCCCGAATTTTCTGTCTCTCAGTTTAGTCTTTCTTTCAGGTTTGTAAGTGTCGGCGAGGACTGCGGTGGTGGCGTCCTGTCATGGAGATGGTTGTTTTTTGGAAGCAATTCTCGGCGGCAGAAAGGTAGGCTCCAAGCGCTCACCGCGTAAGATGAACTGTTTGGGCCCTCTCCACGATGGCTCCCTGGTTGCCCTCTATAATTGCTCTCATATCGTCCTGTCCTCCCGGGGTCTGACAAACAACATGTCTAATCACTGGTTGAGGTGCGATATCCCCTCTGGTACACTACATTTAGCTTAAGTTAATGTCTAGCATGCTGATACGGTTTACAGCCAAACGGAGAGGCGAGCTATTGCTATAGATAACATACGTTTATATTACAAAATAAATCGCATGAATAAAATAATAATACTGCACTATGCTAGATGAAATACTTCCTTTCATGTGTGACTTACAAGCATGGAGAACTATTAAATTGGGTTACAACATATTTGCTGAATATATCAAAAACAATAAGTCTTCTATTGGACTTCGTACCTTCATAACATGCATTCACTGTTCATCTGCTTAGAGTGGATGACCGGCACTTCTTGGGGATGGGGTGAAACCCTGTGTACACTATTTTCCAGCCATAGTGCAAAAGAATCCTTGTTATTAGCATGGACATTACCTAATATTTTTCTTGAATATCGGTTGCATCAAATTCACCACTGTGTATCCATTTGATTCTTCATTTAATAAAGTAAGAACATAATTTATTACAAAAGTGTGTTAAAAGCACATGCATAGAATGAAAATAAACCGACATCACTTGCAATGTTTCAGTTTCTGATTTACAATACCATATAGCTGCTTAGTTAGAAATCAATTTATTTCTGCAATTTATTGCCATTAGGTAATATAAGGAATATATTCTGGTTCCATTAAAGTCTTCTTTTACATATCGCCTGAAGTGTCATAGCAGGAAAAGTGGGCATTAAACACTACAAATATATATATCTTCACTTCTATTTAGAATTTATTTATGTAAAATTTTCCTCAGAGTATTCATTTCATTTGTTTCTAAGGATTTTTTCGTTTTAGGAGAGTCAGTATTATGCATGTCACTGACTTATACTAGCTGCCTTAACTGGACCAAGTGAGAGATATTTCTTCACGTGTTAAAGAAGTTGCAGAACTCAACGGGCCTATTTCAAGTAACAACCTATTAGTGGGTAATTGGAATGAGAGACATTCAATGCTGAGGGCACAAGCCAAAAGCAAAGTCGAGGTGTTTGTAAGGCTAAATTCGAATGGTCCTTTGTGTGGAAGAAGTACCTAAAACGTAGTTTTCGAAAAAATATTTCTATTTTGGCAGAAACAACACAAATTAGGAGTTTTGAAACAAAAAACTCCGATATCCGTTCTGTAATGAAAGTAAACTTTTATCCCCGATCTGAAGCATTTATCTTCATGTGGACGCTCACTGTGTTGGGCACATTTATAATGAGCAGGGAAAACAGACTGGGGAAAATTCTGACCTCAAGTCTCACAAGTATAAAAGTTGAGCTACCGAATTAAGTTTGTGGTGGATCGCATGACTGTGCGGTATAATAGCGGTTTATCTAAACATTGATATCAACACTATTCTGTTTTAAATAGCGCGAATAGGCAACCCTGTTGTTTATCTAAGCATTGATATCAACACTATTCTGTTTTAAATAACGCGACTATGCAACCCTGTTGTTTATCTAAACATTGATATCAACACTATTCTGTTTTAAATAGCGCGAATAGGCAACCCTGTTGTTTATCTAAGCATTGATATCAACACTATTCTGTTTTAAATAGCGCGAATAGGCAACCCTGTTGTTTATCTAAGCATTGATATCAACACTATTCTGTTTTAAATAACGCGACTATGCAACCCTGTTGTTTATCTAAACATTGATATCAATATATTCTGTTTTAAACAACGCGACTTTGCAACCCTGTTGTTTATCTAAACATTCATATCAATATATTCTGTTTTAAACAACGCGACTTTGCAACCCTGTTGTTTATATAAACATTGATATCAATATATTCTGTTTTAAACAACGCGACTTTGCAACCCTGTTGTTTATCTAAACATTGATATCAACACTATTCTGTTTTAAACAACGCGACTATGCAACCCTGTTGTTTATCTAAACATTCATATCAATATATTCTGTTTTAAACAACGTGACTATGCAACCCTGTTGTTTATCTAAACGTTGATATCAACAGTTTTTGTTTTAAACAACGCGACTATGCAACCCTGTTGGTTGCACTGTATCCTGGGAGCGCCACACTTGCTTTTAACCTTACTTTACTAGTGTGTAATTTGTTTGCACAAGTTATCTCTTCTGAAATTCTAAAAAAATCATATATTGTAACGCTGAAATGGTAAATTGTTTTATAACTAAAATCATTAAAGGGTTATTAATCATGAAAGTAAACTATTCGCATGTATCATGTAAACGATAACTATATTTGTATGTCAATGTTTAGCATTATGTAATAGTTTTGGAAAATGGCTGTCTTATTTCTTTTTTCATGTTAGTTGCAAATACCTTTATGGTTTTATTGAATTTTCTGTCAGTGTAAAACCTGTTAAAGTCTTTAAATAACAGAAACCTTCCGCGGACTACCTAGAGGGCGTGCGAACTCTAGTCGAGTCTCCAGTCGGCGGAGGGTTAAATGGACGCTCATGCTTGATTTAATGAATATTTCACTCCAATTTGTTCCATACATGTGCTGCCGGCCGGTTTATATTTTCCCGCAATACTGTCCTAACGCAATGTAAAACTGAAGAACTATGTACATCGCTTATCAACCGAAAATCTCAACACCAAACGACGAGTCTGTGTGTGCTTCAAATGATATTTCTAAATTCATGTATTTACATTTTCTGTTATATTATTGGTAGTTAGTTAAATATAATATAAGTTTATTATATTTAAGAATACTTCGCGAATAGATGGTTACACCAGGTCTTAAAAATATAGACAATGTTTATGTGCTAACGTGAAAAATGTTTGCTATATAAAAAGCTGATGTGTTCCATTCACATGACTTCCTCTACATCTCTGCAACAAATTATTGTCAAAATCTTATGCTTCTATTTACGTCATGCTAATCGAGAAAAAATTAGCAGAAATAGTCTTATTACTTGCTTCCTTGTAAGTAGAAGCGAAATAAGGGAATACCATAGGTTAAAGTGATAGTCAAAAGTTGGTTGCTATGTAAATGAAGTTCCTTTCTTTGTATGGGCAAGAGTTGACAAATACCTGTATGAGGAAAGTTAAATTTTTAAAAGCTGAAACCAAAAACAAGGAATATCTCAAAAACGATCAGTTCCACAAAAAAAAATGTATGTAACATAACATGTGTGTTTTAATGTGCTGTACATTTTTTGTGTAGTAAGCTTTGTCCATTTCTTACTGTTTAGCAGGTATGCTAAATTCTGTAAAATTCTCTCAGAATAAAGTACTCTTCAGAGGCCATTCAAAGAAAATACAAAATATACATTTTATTTGTCAGGTAAATAATTTTAATATACGATATTCTAATCAAATTCGTTAGATCCATTTTTTAGAAAATACAAATTTTCGAAAAATGTTCCATGTAAAGGGTAGTTTGGGGGGATTTTTCTCAAAATCTTCGTGTCGCATCCCTGGAAGATACTAAACTTAAATACCTAGTTTTGTGTTTTATCAACTTTTCGTTTTTGAGTTATCGTGCTTACAGACACACATTCACACACGGACCTTTTCTGAAAATACTTTTTGGGATGCAGGGGACCCTAAAACATATATTTCCGGTGAAATATCGGTATCGAATTTTTTGGTGGAGTGCAATATCTTCTCTATACACTATGTACATATTACGTGTAGAGAAAGTAAAAATAATGATCAAACAACGCCAGTAACACTATTAAAGCAAATATTACATTAATAGTTCAAAAATAGGCAATAAATAGTGAATAATAAAGACCTTTCTAAATATTAAATATCAATATTATTATAAAAACGATTTCTCAAGATTCATATTGAGTGTTTGAGAACTACAATAGCCACCAGCAATGGAAGAGATTACCTCTAAAGAAAATGCGAAGACTGGAACTGAGCGAGACATTTTGGCATTTTTCCTCTACCTTGACGTCGTGAAATCTTTATTTTGCTTTTAGTACTTGATTATTGATCCGTAGACGTTTCATTTTTCCGAGTCACGCCTGTCCGCTGTGGGTTTTGAAGGGACAGTTGGATTGATAAACTGGTCATGTGTGTTGATTGATTTGATATCTATGCCAAAGCAGAAACATCTTCATGTCCCGAATACAGGATATACACATCTCTGAGTATGAGTTGTCCTTACGTTCAAAAGTGTCGTGCTTTTTGCGGATACGTCTGTGCAGGGTGTCGTCCTGAGATCCATCTGATATTGGCGATCATTCCATTGGCCTCTTCATTTTCTTTTAGGTACTCTGTATAAAAATAAACTCCTTTTCCTTTATGAGGAAGTGTGCCCCAAAGGGTGACCTCAAGCTCAAGTTTGGTATTACACACCTAATATTGTAAGAAAGGCATACGTTAGTTGGATGCTGATTCTGGAGCATGTTGTATAATACTTTATTCAAGAGATACTGGCGATTATTTTTCATTTTTATGTTGTTCTTTTTTGCTTCTTTTTGTTGGTACCTTAGGAGTTTGCTAAATTAAGACAAATAATATTGGTTATTTATATGCTATTTCTATCAATGAACCCATTTACAATCATATAAATAATTATTCCTTTAGAAGGCCTCACTTCTTATGCTTTAACCCTACTGTCTTTTTTCTTTTGTACTCGAATACTCCCGCGTGTTCAGAGAAGTGCCCTAGTTCGGTTTCTAGTTGCTTATCACTTTGTGAGCGTGATTTATACTGATAGCATTAAGGAAAACGTGTTCAGCTTGAATACGACGTGTAATTTCATAACACTGCGCGGAAATGTTGGCACGTATTGTTTTATACGCGCTGAAAAAAAACAACAACAAAAGGATTTTCTGAAAAAGATAAACATCTGCATTTGTATCTATAAATACCATAACTCCAAAATGAAAAGATGAAACTTTGTTATAAACTAAACGTCCAGGAATGCGATACGAACATTTCCAAGAGAATCCACAACCCCAAACTTAGCTTCACTTCGAAGGCTTTCCGAACTTTTTAATTGGCTCTAACGATTTAATAGAATCGCCGTATTTTAAGATATGTTCTCTGAATAGCCCCTGAAGTCATCATTTTAAGAGAGAGACAAATCGTACATCATAAACAAAATTTGATTTGTAGTTAACGATTTCCTGGTTATCAGTATAAATGTTCCAGTTCCTCAAATGGGAAGCCATTAATCGTTTTTATTTTGTTTTACACTTGATCATATCTTAGCGACGGACTTTAGAAGATCTTAGTATCACTTTAGCCTTTCTAATAATGTTTACCTTTATTAGCTGAAGCAGATAAACGAGTAACATTTTAGGATAAGTATGTTGCGGAATATATAGAGAAAATCACGTGAATTGAACACCCAGAAAGTTTGACAGCAGAAATTAGTGTTGCATGTTGCCATTTTACCAAAGATCATTCTCTCCATGTATTTTAAGTAAAACGATGTTAGTAAGAGAAATGATTTGTGTCTAGGTGTTATCATATCTGAGCAGACAACATTTTTTTTTTTTTTCAATTTGAATGTTTGAAATATGTTGTTGTAAATTGTGGAGCATATGAGACTATTTTAAAAACAATGGGATATAGAAGCTCTGGTTTATGCAACAATGTCTATCTGTGAGATGAAAACTACGATGCTTTGCCAAATCCCTGTCAGCGTTTGCTTTAACAAAATTGTTTTGGAGACCTTAAACGTCTTTTATTCAAGATGCTGAGATTGGAGGAATACAGAGTTGTGTTGATGTCGGACAGCACCCTCTAGTTACCGAAATGCGCTCCGGGAAGGATGTGCATGCATGTGCCACGCAGCGCTTGTCGCTCTTTAACCTCCTGGATTTCTGTTAACCTGCAATACACAACAGCCACTTCCGCTTATTGTTCCATTTCCCAGAGAAACTGGACCACCGCGCTCGTCAACATTTAGATTGGTTAGCTATAAGTAACTAACATTCTCATTAATGTGTTTGCACTAATTTATATCACATAGTTTACTTCTTGTACCTCACTTTCCGCTTATTTTGTCTTATTTATATATATATATATATATATATATATATATATATATATATATACATACAGGTTGATTTATATAGAGCTGACACATTCCTTTCATTAATTGTTTCAAAAAAATGTGTTTTACTAGCGACAACTTATTGTACGCAAATTGTAGAGGAATTTTGGGAGATTATATACCTGTATAGCAAATGTTGAAAATGTCCTCCATCCTGCATAAGGCACAACTCAACACGTCGGACTGGCCACTCGTTGGAGGACTCTGTTGTCAATAGCTTGAATCTCCTTTGTGATGCTGTGCTTCAGATCGTCCAATGTCTGCGGACATGTGACGTCTTTTAAGTAACCCCATAGAAAGATGTCCGGCGATGTCAAATCCGGAGATATCGGTGGCCACAGTTTCCTGGAAATGATCCAGTCGTCAAAGATATTTGCAATTAGGTTCATGGATTCATTGTATGTCTTGCTGAAAATATCCTTGAGTCAGCTCTACATCGCACTGCATTTTCACGTTGACTATCAAAACAAAATGTCGAAACAGCTGCCAACAATGCAATTAGGAATAAAACGTAAACATTTACGCATCTAGTGACAAGGAATCGAAACTTCAGAACATTCTGTTTAATTTGGTGCTAAAATTGGGTCATTGAATGAATTTCCAACGGAATGATTAAAGAAAGAAATGTGTCAGTTCTATATAAATCACCCTGTACCTGCTATTGTGTATCCTTCTTTCTTAACAGGAAGTTTCTCCTATTATGTGCAATCTAAATTTTCTTTTCTTTCCATTCTGCATAAGTTTTTGTTAATGATACGAATATACAGGACGTTACAGAAAATTATACCGGGCTATATTCGGGGGATTCATATGACTTCCTATAGGCTTGCAAATCCATAGCGTTCTTGTTAATGAAGTACACGGTACTTAAAGTATCCAGTAGCCCAGAATTGTTTTATAAAATTCGTTAAAAATGTTTTATTCGTCTCTTTCTCTACCAGAGAAACCTGGGAACTATAACAAATAATTAGTTTTTATTTTAGACGCACAGGTAAAATAAAAGCGCTTCTCTTTTTTGAAATAGTTGCTGATATTCAGTTTTAACAAGCAGTTGCTAATATCTTTCATTTTTTACCCCAAAGTCTTGCAAATGTTTCACTTTTTATTTGCTCTATAACAGACAGTTCACAAGTTCATTTAAAGGGGAATTATCATTAAGTTATTTCAGGTTTTTTGTGAAATAAAATATTAATTAGGGGTCTAGATTTACTTAATTCGGTTCGAATATTCTGGAATGTTCCAGTACATAGGTAGAGAAGGTGTTGTAATCCACTGACAAACTCTATACCAATATTTCACTGAAAATACGCATTTGAGGCTACTCTGAAAAAAGCATGCTTATAAAGAGGTTCATGTGGTGTGTGTGTGTATGTGTGTGTGTTTCCGTGTGTCCGTGACCTGCCGAAACGATAATTTAAAAACCGAAAGGTCGGTTAAATACTAAATTTGATATTTAAATTAGAGCATCTTTCAAGAATATGAAGGAAGATTTTTATGAAATGCCCCTACCCTAACTATTTTATATGGAAAAATGTCGAACATGTTGCCTCTAACGATTCTTATATTCAGTATATTAAAGATGAATAAAAAGTATATCTCTCATTTCCTAAGATTGGGCTCTGAAGGTCTCTTAATGGTAGTTGTAAGAGCTAGACAAAGCTACCCCACAAAACATGTAGAGCTCGTCATTTGTTAAAATGTTATTCTCTTTTATTTTTACTTAACCTGGTTGTTCATATCAGGTGATGATTTCAATTTGTAAATTGATTATTATATGATCCTTAGTGCCTAAAGTTATCGACATTCGTCATATCAGGATAAGGGAAAACCTCGGAAAAATGACCGTATCTCAATCCAAGAGAGATTCGAACTCGCAACCTTTGGAATGTGAGGCAAATAAGTTACCTCCACTCTACCGAGGCGGGTTTTTAAATGTTTCTCATACACGAATTTCTCAACTCCTTTGAGCGAATCTCATTCACATACCAGCTTTTAAAACATTTGAGTATCACCTTAGCCTAGAATGTTCCATAATTTCCCTTCTACTTATAAAGATCTAAATAATAAGACCACTTCTGCTAATTTTTCTCGATTAGTATGAAGTAAACAGAAATAAATTGATGTCTTCCATTCAAATAACTTTGTCTTCCACATTCCAACTATTTTTATAAAAGTTTATCCTTTTATATGCATCATGCTAATCGAGAAAAACATTAACAGAGGCCAAAGCGACAGTCAAATATTTTAAAATCTGGTTGCTATGTGAAACAATTGAGATTCTGTTCGCTTTGTACGGTCCCGTTTGAGAAAAACTAGGTATTTTAAAATTTAAGTAACTACAAGGAATATCTCGAAGACGGTAAGTTCTACAAGAAAAGCGTATATGTCATAAACGATTTGTTTTAACGAAAAGTAATTCAAAACATAAACATGTATTGATGATTTTATTAAGATTAGAACTTCTTTCAACTTTATTATTTTACATCATTATATAGTTATAAATGTATAATTATATATAACAATTTTTTTCCCCCTTTTACGGTTTGTTAAGGTGCTTTGAATGAAGTAAGTCTGGTTTAACCGTTATACAAAATTCTGCAAAAACTCACCCACAGGCCTTTAGAGGCTATTCCAGAAAATTTAAAGCATAGCTTTTATTTGCGACGTAAATATCTTTAGTATAACATATTTTAATCAAAATCCTTAGAGCCATTTTTGAGAAAAACAAACTTTTGCAAAACGTCTTCATGTAAAGTGTAGTTTGTGGTAGCAGGATTTTCTTGAAAATCTTCGTGTCGTATCCTTGGAAAATACTAAACATAAACGAGAAGTTTTGTATTTAAATGCTTTTTCGGAGAACCCAGTGGATCTCAAAACAGATATTTCCAGTGAAATTTCGATATATAATTTTTGGGTGAAATACAATACCTTCTCCAGCTACTATGTAGATACTTCAGTTTTTGTTGTTAATTAGCACAGAAGAACAAACTACGCAACGCTATAATCGGAAATATTTGTAATTAAGTTTGATTAGCGTTACTAGAATAGTCTATGTTTATTTGCTTGTGAATTGAATTATTATGTCATATACTGTATTGTGCAGATACACTTTTATTATACCAGGTAGTGGTAACACACTGCAACAATGCGCAACGATAGTTGGATTCGAGGAAATGTTTGCCACAAATGATATAGTTTAATGCTGTTATTTTTTAATAATCCATGGTGACTTCAAGCAATAGTAATTCCGGTATTATAGAACGTTCACTGTAACAGTAATACAATAATAATATTGTGAATATTCAAAAACGTAATTTTGGCAAAAATTAGATACCTTTGGGAACACAAACAATTGTCACAACAACAATCTATGTTTAGAAAAATAGTGAAAACAACGAGTGGACAGTGTTTAACTTAAATATTACAAACATATTTAAAACACACAAGTCTGGGTTAACATCTAAAAGCTCATTTATAAATTACTTAAAGTTATACAACGTTAAATGTTAAAAAGAACATTAAATTGGAAACGAGTTACTGGTCGTTGACTTCAAGCATAACTGATGCAATGAGTGCTACTTCTGTAAAAGAAGCAGATGTAACTTCCGCTTTCTGAGACAAGTACGCTGACAGTTGCTGAGTCCGCAAGTATCGGCGATATACAACAACAGTTTGAAGTTACCAACTGATATTGTTGATCATCACCTCAACACTAAGAAGCGCTGACAGTTGCGAAGTCCGCAAGTATCGCCGATATGCAGCCACGGTTTGAAGTTACCAATTGATATTACTGATCATCACCTCAACACTAAGAATCGCCGCAAGTTGCTGAGTCCGCAAGTATCGGCGATATGCAGCCACGGTTTGAAGTTACCAACTGATATTGTTGATCATCACCTCAACACTAAGAAGCGTTGACAGTTGCTGAGTCCGCAAGTATCGGCGATATGCAGCCACGTTTGAAGTTACCAACTGATATTGCTGATCATCACCTCATCACTAAGAAGCGCTGACAGTTGCTGAGACCGCAAGAATCGGCGATATGCAGCCACGGTTTGAAGTTACCAATTGATATTGCTGATCATCACCTCATCACTAAGAAGCGCTGACAATTGCTGAGTCCGCAAGTATCGGCGTTAAGCAGCGATGGTTTGAAGTTACCAACTGATATTGTTGATCATCACCTGAACACTAAGAAGCGCCGCAAGTTGCTATGTCCGCAAGTATCGCCGATATGCAGCCACGGTTTAAAGTTACCAACTGATATTGTTGATCATCACCTCAACACTCAGAAGAGTTTGAAGTTACCAACTAATATTGTTGATCGTCACCTCAACACTTTGAAGCGCTGACAGTTGCTGAGTCCGCAAGTAATGGCGATATGCAGCCACTGTTTGAAGTTACTAACTAATATGTTTGATCATCACCTCAACACTAAGAAAGGATTGAAGTTACTAACTGATATTGCTGATCATCACCTCAGCACTAAGAAGTGCCGCAAGTTGCTGAGTCCGCAAGTATCGGCGATATGCAGCCACGGTTTAAAGTTACCAACTGATATTGCTGATCATCACCTCAACACTAAGAAGCGCCGCAAGTTGCTGAGTCCTGAAGTATCAGCGATATGCAGCCACGGTTTGAAGTTACCAACTGATATTGCTGATCATCACCTCAACGTTAAGAAGCGCCGCAAGTTGCTGAGTCCGCAAGGATCTGCTATTTGCAGCCACGGTTTGAAGGTACCAACTGATATTGTTGATCATCACCTCAACTCTAAGAAGCGCTGACAGTTGCTGAGTCCGCAAGTATCTGCGATATGCAGCCACGGCTTGAAGTTACCAACTGCTATTGCTGATCATCACCTCAACACTAAGAAGCGCCGCAAGTTGCTGAGTCCTGAAGTATCAGCTTTATGCAGCCACGGTTTGAAGTTACCAACTGATATTGCTGATCATCACCTCAACACTAAGAATCGCCGCAAGTTGCTGAGTCCGCAAGTATCGACGATATGCAGCCACGGTTTGAAGTTACCAACTGATATTGTTGATCATCACCTCAACACTTAGAAGCGCCACAAGTTGCTGAGTCCGCAAGTATCAGCGATATGCAGCCACGGTTTGAAGTTACCAACTGATATTGTTGATCATCACCTCAACACTAAGAAGCGCTGACAGTTGCTGAGTCCGCAAGTATCGGTGATATGCAGCCACGGTTTGAAGTTACCAACTGATATTCCTGATCATCACTTCAACACTAAGAAACGCTGACAGTTGCTGAGTCAGCAATTATCGGCGATATGCAACAACGGTTTGAAGTTACCAACTGATATTGCTGATCATCACCTCAACACTAAGAAGCGCCGCAAGTTGCTGAGTCCGCAAGTATCGCCGATATAAAGCCACGGTTTGAAGTTCCAACTGATATTGCTGATCATCACCTCAACACTAAGAAGCGCCGCAAGTTGCTGAGTCCGCAATTATTGGCGATATGCAGCCACGGTTTGAAGCTACCATCTGATATTGTTGATCATCACCTCAACACTAAGATGGGTTTGAAGTTACCAACTGATATTGTTGATCATCACCTCAACACTAAGAAGGGTTTGAAGTTACCAACTAATATTGTTGATCATCACCTCAACACTTTAAAGCGCTGATAGCCGCTGAGTCAGCAATTATTGGCGATATGCAGCCACGGTTTGAAGTTACCATCTGATATTGTTGATCATCACCTCAACACTAAGAAGGGTTTGCAGGTACCAACTAATATTGTTGATCATCACCTCAACACTTTGATGCGCTGACATTGCTGAGTCCGCAAGTATCGGCGATATGCAGCCACGGTTTGAAGTTACCATCTGATATTGTTGATCATCACCTCAACACTAAGAAGGGTTTGCAGGTACCAACTAATGTTGTTGATCATCACCTCTACACTTTGATGCGCTGACAGTTGCTGAGTCCGCAAGTATCGGCGATATGCAGCCACGGTTTGAAGTTACCAACAGATATTTCTGATCATCACCTCAACACTAAGAAGCGCTGACAGTTGCTGAGTCCTGAAGTATCGGCGATATGCAGCCACGGTTTGAAGTTACCAACAGATATTTCTGATCATCACCTCAACACTAAGAAGCGCTGACAGTTGCTGAGTCCTGAAGTATCGGCGATATGCAGCAACGGTTTGAAGTTACCAACTGATATTGTTGATCATCACCTCAACACTTAGAAGCGCCGCAAGTTGCTGAGTCCGCAAGTATCGGCGATATGCAGCAACGGTTTGAAGTTACCATCTGATATTGTTGATCATCACCTCAACACTAAGAAGGGTTTGCAGATACCAACTAATATTGTTGATCATCACCTCAACACTTTGATGCGCTGACAGTTGCTGAGTCCTGAAGTATCGGCGATATGCAGCAACGGTTTGAAGTTACCAACTGATATTGCTGATCATCACCTCAACACTAAGAAGCGCCGACAGTTGCTGAGGCCTGAAGTATCGGCGATATGCAGCAACGGTTTGAAGTTACCAACTGATATTGCTGATCATCACCTCAACACTAAGAAGCGCTGACAGTGTTGTTGGGTTAAGCTTCCTGCTTCTGAGAGGAGGACTCACTCTACACTACAAGACGGAAATAGGACCTCAATGGCGCAGTCAATACAATAAAACGATGTGAAATAAACATAAAGGAGAAATGTAGTATGTAGTTAACGTTCAATTGAATTATGGCTTAAAGCTATTGAATTCATGTATTAACTAATGGTGGAAAATAAATTACATTACAAAAAATAAAAGCTCGCTATCTTTATCAGAGCGGTTTTGAAAGTAAAATGACGTATGTTTATCCTGGCATTTAAAAATATTTAACACAAACATGCACACAGGACACACATTTCTCAAGTCAATTTTTTAACTCAAACCACTTCTAATTCAGGTGAAATCTTAAAATCGAATTTTTGGAGTGGAATTCTGCATATTAGTTACATGGTAATTAAATAAAGAAAAATCTGATAAAAAAAAAGAAAGTGTCAAATGTACCTAACAATGATCCTATAAACTCCGCAACCTTATTTTGTGGTTCCAATTGCATTGAATCAATATAGTGAACATATGTGATTGGATGTTATTAATAGTAATAACTTAACAAGGTTGAATAAATGCTGATGGTATAATAGCAGGAGTGCCACTGGATTAGAAACAGATATCTTACTAGAAGTTTTGCCCAAGTGTACCGAAAAGTTGCAGCTGATTGTAACACCTGAAGTTCCTAAACATTCTGCAAAAGATAACAAGTTGATGTGTCCATTCACATGACTTACTCTACATCTCTGTAACAAATTATTGTTAAAAAGCTTATTCTTCTATCTACTTCATGCTAATCGAGATAAATATTAGCAAAAGTAGTCTCATTACTTGCTTCCTTGGAAACAGAAGTGAAATAAGGGAATACACCAAGCTAAAGCGCTATTAAAAGTTACTTGCTATATGACTGACTTCGTTTTTTTGCATGACCAAGAGTTGAAACCTTTCTCATACGGGAATTTGTCAAAAATTTTAAAACTGAAGCAAATAAAAAGAAATATCTTGGAAATGGTCTATTCCAGGGAACCACCATTTTTGTGTAATGTGTTTTTGTCTCTATGTGACGATTTACGAGTTGTACAAAAATCAGCAACATTTATCAAGAATGAAGTGCGCTTCTGAGGCTATTCCCAGAAGATTATCTTTAACAGACCGTGTTTTTATCACACTTTTGGAGAAAATCAAAACTTTCGCAACATTTCCTATGTAAAGTGTAGTTTGGGATGTGGGCATCTTCGCGTCGCATCCTTGGAAGGTAATAATCGTAAATACCAAGTTTGGTATTTTATCCCCTTCTTTTTTGAGTAACGTGTTCACGGACACGCCTTTTTGCTTACATGTGATCCTATGACGTGAATTTCCGGTGAAATCTTTGTATCGAATTTTTGGGTGGAATGCAATACCTTCTCTACCTAAGTATCATGTACGATGTACAGAAAGTAAAGAAATATTGTTATATATAATCCTCCACGGTATTAAAACAGTAAATGCTTAAGTTTAGAAGAAAATAATTCAATGGAATTTAATAGGTGGAGACCCCAGAAGTGTGTTTAAGCTGCTGCTGAATTGTTTGTGAGAATTAGGGACTAGTGTCGGGGCTCCTAGACTGTGCAACGAAGTCTTGCAACCACCAGTGGACCGAGTAATGGAAAGTGCCTGAGAACAGTCGAAGGGAAATGTCTGAAGCCTTGCTTCATCTATTGACGTTCCAGACGATGAAGTCCATTCATCCTTGTTTACAAAATATAAAAATCTGATTGGTTCCATTCACATGACTTTCTCTATATCTCTGTAAAAAGTAGCGTTAGAAGGCTTATGCTTCTATTTACTTAATGCTAACCGAGAAAATATTAGCAGAAATAGTCTTATTACTTCCTTCCTTGTAAGTAGAAGCGAAATAAGGGAGTGCCATAGGTTAAGGTGATAGTCAAAAGCTGGTTGCTATGTGACTAATGTTCCTTTGTTTGTATGGACAGGAGTTGACAAATTCCTGTATGAAGAAAGTATACGTTTTTCAAAGCTGAAACCAAAACAAGCAATATCTAAAAAGCGATCAACTGCACGAAGAAAATGTATATTACTAAAATTGTGTCTTTTAATGTGCTCTACATTTTTTTGTGTGCTAAGTTTCTGTCTATCCCTTACGGTTTAGCAGTTATGCAAAATTCCGTAAAATTCGTCCAGAATAAAGTAGTCTCCAGAGACTATTCCCAGAAAATTCAAAATATAAATTTTATTTGTCAGGTAAATATCTTTAATATATGAAATTTAATCAAAATCGTTATAGCCATTTTTGAGAAAATCTAAAGTTTATACATAAACAGGGGGGTAAAGCTTGCCTCACTATTTGAAGCAGCAAAATTGGTCAAACTCGAACCGTACACATACACGTTTGTGTGACACCATTACCTGCTTCCACCGTCTCTGTTCTTACGTTTCTCTTCATTCCCGTCCTCTCCAACAAGTAGTTTTTCGCAGTCGTTGATGCACTACTGTAATGAGGCAAATCTCTCAGCATGTGACCTTTTCTCCTCTCCTACAAGATGCACCATAAACATAGCTTCTCAATATGTAAAGTTATTCAGTTTTAATTTCCTGGACACTTTAGAAACTTTAGTCTAACCTAATATAACCTGTGTTTGTTTACTAGCACCTTTTAAGATTGATAAGCATGCTGTGAGATTTGTTCCTTATCAATTAAGTACATAGGTACACTTTGTGGTATATTAAAATATAAATAGATGACACTCTAAAACGCGATGAATTAAAGATGTTACAACCATGGGTAGTCTAATTAGTGGAATTGCTAGTAATCAAGAGGCTATTTCATAACCTGTGGTATCACTTGTTAACCTGACTTTGAGTGAAGTCACTAAATCATGCCTGAAAATGATTCACCTTGTTTCTTGCTTCACGATATATTTGCAGTTTACTTCTTATTTCATAACATATTTTTTGTAGCTCCTTTGATACCATACAGAGGATCGCACATGTTGGTTGTTGTATTACCTGACCTTACCTGTCACACACTAAAATGGGCGCATCTGGCTCTGGTACTGGAGACCGGGTTTGATTCCTTGTGGGGTATTTCCCCGACCAGGATGCTTGCCAGCTCTAAGGACACTTACAATCCTCCACGGTATCGTGCTGCCAGTGGCCGCGGTCAGGTTGTGTCTAACCGCGGTTCCAACTAGCTCTGGTACTGGGGACCGGGTTTGATTCCTTGTGGGGTATTTCCCCGACCAGGATGCTTGCCAGCTCTAAGGACACTTACAATCCTCCACGGTATCGTGCTGCCAGTGGCCGCGGTCAGGTTGTGTCTAACCGCGGTTCCAACTAGCTCTGGTACTGGGGACCGGGTTTGATTCCTTGTGGGGTATTTCCCCGACCAGGATGCTTGCCAGCTCTAAGGACACTTACAATCCTCCACGGTATCGTGCTGCCAGTGGCCGCGGTCAGGTTGTGTCTAACCGCGGTTCCAACTAGCTCTGGTACTGGGGACCGGGTTTGATTCCTTGTGGGGTATTTCCCCGACCAGGATGCTTGCCAGCTCTAAGGACACTTACAATCCTCCACGGTATCGTGCTGCCAGTGGCCGCGGTCAGGTTGTGTCTAACCGCGGTTCCAACTAGCTCTGGTACTGGAGACCGGGTTTGATTCCTTGTGGGGTATTTCCCCGACCAGGATGCTTGCCAGCTCTAAGGACACTTACAATCCTCCACGGTATCGTGCTGCCAGTGGCCGCGGTCAGGTTATGTCTAACCGCGGTTCCAACTAGCTCTGGTACTAGAGACCGGGTTTGATTCCTTGTGGGGTATTTCCCCGACCAGGATGCTTGCCAGCTCTAAGGACACTTACAATCCTCCACGGTATCGTGCTGCCAGTGGCCGCGGTCAGGTTGTGTCTAACCGCGGTTCCAACTACCTGGTACTGGGGACCGGGTTTGATTCCTTGTGGGGTATTTCCCCGACCAGGATGCTTGCCAGCTCTAAGGACACTTACAATCCTCCACGGTATCGTGCTGTCAGTGGCCGCGGTCAGGTTGTGTCTAACCGCGGTTCCAACTAGCTCTGGTACTGGGGACCGGGTTTGATTCCTTGTGGGGTATTTCCCCGACCAGGATGCTTGCCAGCTCTAAGGACACTTACAATCCTCCACGGTATCGTGCTGCCAGTGGCCGCGGTCAGGTTGTGTCTAACCGCAGTTCCAACTAGCTCTGGTACTGGAGACCGGGTTTGATTCCTTGTGGGGTATTTCCCCGACCAGGATGCTTGCCAGCTCTAAGGACACTTACAATCCTCCACGGTATCGTGCTGCCAGTGGCCGCGGTCAGGTTGTGTCTAACCGCGGTTCCAACTAGCTCTGGTACTGGGGACCGGGTTTGATTCCTTGTGGGGTATTTCCCCGACCAGGATGCTTGCCAGCTCTAAGGACACTTACAATCCTCCACGGTATCGTGCTGCCAGTGGCCGCGGTCAGGCTGTGTCTAACCGCGGTTCCAACTAGCTCTGGTACTGGGGACCGGGTTTGATTCCTTGTGGGGTATTTCCCCGACCAGGATGCTTGCCAGCTCTAAGGACACTTACAATCCTCCACGGTATCGTGCTGCCAGTGGCCGCGGTCAGGTTGTGTCTAACCGCGGTTCCAACTAGCTCTGGTACTGGGGACCGGGTTTGATTCCTTGTGGGGTATTTCCCCGACCAGGATGCTTGCCAGCTCTAAGGACACTTACAATCCTCCACGGTATCGTGCTGCCAGTGGCCGCGGTCAGGTTGTGTCTAACCGTGGTTCCAACTAGCTCTGGTACTGGGGACCGGGTTTGATTCCTTGTGGGGTATTTCCCCGACCAGGATGCTTGCCAGCTCTAAGGACACTTACAATCCTCCACGGTATCGTGCTGCCAGTGGCCGCGGTCAGGTTGTGTCTAACCGCGGTTCCAACTAGCTCTGGTACTGGAGACCGGGTTTGATTCCTTGTGGGGTATTTCCCCGACCAGGATGCTTGCCAGCTCTAAGGACACTTACAATCCTCCACGGTATCGTGCTGCCAGTGGCCGCGGTCAGGTTGTGTCTAACCGCGGTTCCAACTAGCTCTGGTACTGGAGACCGGGTTTGATTCCTTGTGGGGTATTTCCCCGACCAGGATGCTTGCCAGCTCTAAGGACACTTACAATCCTCCACGGTATCGTGCTGTCAGTGGCCGCGGTCAGGTTGTGTCTAACCGCGGTTCCAACTAGCTCTGGTACTGGGGACCGGGTTTGATTCCTTGTGGGGTATTTCCCCGACCAGGATGCTTGCCAGCTCTAAGGACACTTACAATCCTCCACGGTATCGTGCTGCCAGTGGCCGCGGTCAGGTTGTGTCTAACCGCAGTTCCAACTAGCTCTGGTACTGGAGACCGGGTTTGATTCCTTGTGGGGTATTTCCCCGACCAGGATGCTTGCCAGCTCTAAGGACACTTACAATCCTCCACGGTATCGTGCTGCCAGTGGCCGCGGTCAGGTTGTGTCTAACCGCGGTTCCAACTAGCTCTGGTACTGGGGACCGGGTTTGATTCCTTGTGGGGTATTTCCCCGACCAGGATGCTTGCCAGCTCTAAGGACACTTACAATCCTCCACGGTATCGTGCTGCCAGTGGCCGCGGTCAGGTTGTGTCTAACCGCGGTTCCAACTAGCTCTGGTACTGGGGACCGGGTTTGATTCCTTGTGGGGTATTTCCCCGACCAGGATGCTTGCCAGCTCTAAGGACACTTACAATCCTCCACGGTATCGTGCTGCCAGTGGCCGCGGTCAGGTTGTGTCTAACCGCGGTTCCAACTAGCTCGGGTACTGGGGACCGGGTTTGATTCTTTGTGGGGTATTTCCCCGACCAGGATGCTTGCCAGCTCTAAGGACACTTACAATCCTCCACGGTATCGTGCTGCCAGTGGCCGCGGTCAGGTTGTGTCTAACCGCGGTTCCAACTAGCTCTGGTACTGGAGACCGGGTTTGATTCCTTGTGGGGTATTTCCCCGACCAGGATGCTTGCCAGCTCTAAGGACACTTACAATCCTCCACGGTATCGTGCTGCCAGTGGCCGCGGTCAGGTTGTGTCTAACCGCGGTTCCAACTAGCTCTGGTACTGGGGACCGGGTTTGATTCCTTGTGGGGTATTTCCCCGACCAGGATGCTTGCCAGCTCTAAGGACACTTACAATCCTCCACGGTATCGTGCTGCCAGTGGCCGCGGTCAGGTTGTGTCTAACCGCGGTTCCAACTAGCTCTGGTACTGGGGACCGGGTTTGATTCCTTGTGGGGTATTTCCCCGACCAGGATGCTTGCCAGCTCTAAGGACACTTACAATCCTCCACGGTATCGTGCTGCCAGTGGCCGCGGTCAGGTTGTGTCTAACCGCGGTTCCAACTAGCTCTGGTACTGGGGACCGGGTTTGATTCCTTGTGAGGTATTTCCCCGACCAGGATGCTTGCCAGCTCTAAGGACACTTACAATCCTCCACGGTATCGTGCTGCCAGTGGCCGCGGTCAGGTTGTGTCTAACCACAGTTCCAACTAGCTCTGGTACTGGAGACCGGGTTTGATTCCTTGTGGGGTATTTCCCCGACCAGGATGCTTGCCAGCTCTAAGGACACTTACAATCCTCCACGGTATCGTGCTGCCAGTGGCCGCGGTCAGGTTGTGTCTAACCGCGGTTCCAACTAGCTCTGGTTTTGGGGACCGGGTTTGATTCCTTGTGGGGTATTTCCCCGACCAGGATGCTTGCCAGCTCTAAGGACACTTACAATCCTCCACGGTATCGTGCTGCCAGTGGCCGCGGTCAGGTTGTGTCTAACCGCGGTTCCAACTAGCTCTGGTACTGGGGACCGGGTTTGATTCCTTGTGGGGTATTTCCCCGACCAGGATGCTTGCCAGCTCTAAGGACACTTACAATCCTCCACGGTATCGTGCTGCCAGTGGCCGCTGTCAGGTTGTGTCTAACCGCGGTTCCAACTAGCTCTGGTACTGGGGACCGGGTTTGATTCCTTGTGGGGTATTTCCCCGACCAGGATGCTTGCCAGCTCTAAGGACACTTACAATCCTCCACGGTATCGTGCTGCCAGTGGCCGCGGTCAGGTTGTGTCTAACCGCGGTTCCAACTAGCTCTGGTACTGGAGACCGGGTTTGATTCCTTGTGGGGTATTTCCCCGACCAGGATGCTTGCCAGCTCTAAGGACACTTACAATCCTCCACGGTATCGTGCTGCCAGTGGCCGCGGTCAGGTTGTGTCTAACCGCGGTTCCAACTAGCTCTGGTACTGGGGACCGGGTTTGATTCCTTGTGGGGTATTTCCCCGACCAGGATGCTTGCCAGCTCTAAGGACACTTACAATCCTCCACGGTATCGTGCTGCCAGTGGCCGCGGTCAGGCTGTGTCTAACCGCAGTTCCAACTAGCTCTGGTACTGGAGACCGGGTTTGATTCCTTGTGGGGTATTTCCCCGACCAGGATGCTTGCCAGCTCTAAGGACACTTACAATCCTCCACGGTATCGTGCTGCCAGTGGCCGCGGTCAGGTTGTGTCTAACCGCGGTTCCAACTAGCTCTGGTACTGGGGACCGGGTTTGATTCCTTGTGGGGTATTTCCCCGACCAGGATGCTTGCCAGCTCTAAGGACACTTACAATCCTCCACGGTATCGTGCTGCCAGTGGCCGCGGTCAGGTTGTGTCTAACCGCGGTTCCAACTAGCTCTGGTACTGGGGACCGGGTTTGATTCCTTGTGGGGTATTTCCCCGACCAGGATGCTTGCCAGCTCTAAGGACACTTACAATCCTCCACGGTATCGTGCTGCCAGTGGCCGCGGTCAGGTTGTGTCTAACCGCGGTTCCAACTAGCTCTGGTACTGGGACCGGGTTTGATTCCTTGTGGGGTATTTCCCCGACCAGGATGCTTGCCAGCTCTAAGGACACTTACAATCCTCCACGGTATCGTGCTGCCAGTGGCCGCGGTCAGGTTGTGTCTAACCGCAGTTCCAACTAGCTCTGGTACTGGAGACCGGGTTTGATTCCTTGTGGGGTATTTCCCCGACCAGGATGCTTGTCAGCTCTAAGGACACTTACAATCCTCCACGGTATCGTGCTGCCAGTGGCCGCGGTCAGGTTTTCTTCTAACCGCGGTTCCAACTAGCTCTGGTACTGGGGACCGGGTTTGATTCCTTGTGGGGTATTTCCCCGACCAGGATGCTTGCCAGCTCTAAGGACACTTACAATCCTCCACGGTATCGTGCTGCCAGTGGCCGCGGTCAGGTTGTGTCTAACCGCGGTTCCAACTAGCTCTGGTACTGGGGATCGGGTTTGATTCCTTGTGGGGTATTTCCCCGACCAGGATGCTTGCCAGCTCTAAGGACACTTACAATCCTCCACGGTATCGTGCTGCCAGTGGCCGCGGTCAGGTTGTGTCTAACCGCGGTTCCAACTAGCTCTGGTACTGGGGACCGGGTTTGATTCCTTGTGGGGTATTTCCCCGACCAGGATGCTTGCCAGCTCTAAGGACACTTACAATCCTCCACGGTATCGTGCTGCCAGTGGCCGCGGTCAGGTTGTGTCTAACCGCAGTTCCAACTAGCTCTGGTACTGGAGACGGGGTTTGATTCCTTGTGGGGTATTTCCCCGACCAGGATGCTTGCCAGCTCTAAGGACACTTACAATCCTCCACGGTATCGTGCTGCCAGTGGCCGCGGTCAGGTTGTGTCTAACCGCGGTTCCAACTAGCTCTGGTACTGGAGACCGGGTTTGATTCCTTGTGGGGTATTTCCCCGACCAGGATGCTTGCCAGCTCTAAGGACACTTACAATCCTCCACGGTATCGTGCTGCCAGTGGCCGCGGTCAGGTTGTGTCTAACCGCGGTTCCAACTAGCTCTGGTACTGGGGACCGGGTTTGATTCCTTGTGGGGTATTTCCCCGACCAGGATGCTTGCCAGCTCTAAGGACACTTACAATCCTCCACGGTATCGTGCTGCCAGTGGCCGCGGTCAGGTTGTGTCTAACCGCGGTTCCAACTAGCTCTGGTACTGGGGACCGGGTTTGATTCCTTGTGGGGTATTTCCCCGACCAGGATGCTTGCCAGCTCTAAGGACACTTACAATCCTCCACGGTATCGTGCTGCCAGTGGCCGCGGTCAGGTTGTGTGTAACCGCGGTTCCAACTAGCTCTGGTACTGGGGACCGGGTTTGATTCCTTGTGGGGTATTTCCCCGACCAGGATGCCTACCAGCTCTAAGGACACTTACAATCCTCCACGGTATCGTGCTGCCAGTGGCCGCGGTCAGGTTGTGTCTAACCGCAGTTCCAACTAGCTCTGGTACTGGAGACCGGGTTTGATTCCTTGTGGGGTATTTCCCCGACCAGGATGCTTGCCAGCTCTAAGGACACTTTCAATCCTCCACGGTATCGTGCTGCCAGTGGCCGCGGTCAGGTTGTGTCTAACCGCGGTTCCAACTAGCTCTGGTACTGGAGACCGGGTTTGATTCCTTGTGGGGTATTTCCCCGACCAGGATGCTTGCCAGCTCTAAATACACTTACAATCCTCCACGGTATCGTGCTGCCAGTGGCCGCGGTCAGGTTGTGTCTAACCGCGGTTCCAACTAGCTCTGGTACTGGGGACCGGGTTTGATTCCTTGTGGGGTATTTCCCCGACCAGGATGCTTGCCAGCTCTAAGGACACTTACAATCCTCCACGGTATCGTGCTGCCAGTGGCCGCGGTCAGGTTGTGTCTAACCGCAGTTCCAACTAGCTCTGGTACTGGAGACCGGGTTTGATTCCTTGTGGGGTATTTCCCCGACCAGGATGCTTGCCAGCTCTAAGGACACTTACAATCCTCCACGGTATCGTGCTGCCAGTGGCCGCGGTCAGGTTGTGTCTAACCGCGGTTCCAACTAGCTCTGGTACTGGAGACCGGGTTTGATTCCTTGTGGGGTATTTCCCCGACCAGGATGCTTGCCAGCTCTAAGGACACTTACAATCCTCCACGGTATCGTGCTGCCAGTGGCCGCGGTCAGGTTGTGTCTAACCGCGGTTCCAACTAGCTCTGGTACTGGGGACCGGGTTTGATTCCTTGTGGGGTATTTCCCCGACCAGGATGCTTGCCAGCTCTAAGGACACTTACAATCCTCCACGGTATCGTGCTGCCAGTGGCCGCGGTCAGGTTGTGTCTAACCGCGGTTCCAACTAGCTCTGGTACTGGGGACCGGGTTTGATTCCTTGTGGGGAATTTCCCCGACCAGGATGCTTGCCAGCTCTAAGGACACTTACAATCCTCCACGGTATCGTGCTGCCAGTGGCCGCGGTCAGGTTGTGACTAACCGCGGTTCCAACTAGCTCTGGTACTGGGGACCGGGTTTGATTCCTTGTGGGGTATTTCCCCGACCAGGATGCTTGCCAGCTCTAAGGACACTTACAATCCTCCACGGTATCGTGCTGCCAGTGGCCGCGGTCAGGTTGTGTCTAACCGCAGTTCCAACTAGCTCTGGTACTGGAGACCGGGTTTGATTCCTTGTGGGGTATTTCCCCGACCAGGATGCTTGCCAGCTCTAAGGACACTTTCAATCCTCCACGGTATCGTGCTGCCAGTGGCCGCGGTCAGGTTGTGTCTAACCGCGGTTCCAACTAGCTCTGGTACTGGAGACCGGGTTTGATTCCTTGTGGGGTATTTCCCCGACCAGGATGCTTGCCAGCTCTAAGGACACATTACAATCCTCCACGGTATCGTGCTGCCAGTGGCCGCGGTCAGGTTGTGTCTAACCGCGGTTCCAACTAGCTCTGGTTTTGGGGACCGGGTTTGATTCCTTGTGGGGTATTTCCCCGACCAGGATGCTTGCCAGCTCTAAGGACACATACAATCCTCCACGGTATCGTGCTGCCAGTGGCCGCGGTCAGGTTGTGTCTAACCGCGGTTCCAACTAGCTCTGGTACTGGGGACCGGGTTTGATTCCTTGTGGGGTATTTCCCCGACCAGGATGCTTGCCAGCTCTAAGGACACTTACAATCCTCCACGGTATCGTGCTGCCAGTGGCCGCGGTCAGGTTGTGTCTAACCGCGGTTCCAACTAGCTCTGGTACTGGGGACCGGGTTTGATTCCTTGTGGGGTATTTCCCCGACCAGGATGCTTGCCAGCTCTAAGGACACTTACAATCCTCCACGGTATCGTGCTGCCAGTGGCCGCGGTCAGGTTGTGTCTAACCGCGGTTCCAACTAGCTCTGGTACTGGAGACCGGGTTTGATTCCTTGTGGGGTATTTACCCGACCAGGATGCTTGCCAGCTCTAAGGACACTTACAATCCTCCACGGTATCGTGCTGCCAGTGGCCGCGGTCAGGTTGTGTCTAACCGCGGTTCCAACTAGCTCTGGTACTGGGGACCGGGTTTGATTCCTTGTGGGGTATTTCCCCGACCAGGATGCTTGCCAGCTCTAAGGACACTTACAATCCTCCACGGTATCGTGCTGCCAGTGGCCGCGGTCAGGCTGTGTCTAACCGCAGTTCCAACTAGCTCTGGTACTGGAGACCGGGTTTGATTCCTTGTGGGGTATTTCCCCGACCAGGATGCTTGCCAGCTCTAAGGACACTTACAATCCTCCACGGTATCGTGCTGCCAGTGGCCGCGGTCAGGTTGTGTCTAACCGCGGTTCCAACTAGCTCTGGTACTGGGGACCGGGTTTGATTCCTTGTGGGGTATTTCCCCGACCAGGATGCTTGCCAGCTCTAAGGACACTTACAATCCTCCACGGTATCGTGCTGCCAGTGGCCGCGGTCAGGTTGTGTCTAACCGCGGTTCCAACTAGCTCTGGTACTGGGGACCGGGTTTGATTCCTTGTGGGGTATTTCCCCGACCAGGATGCTTGCCAGCTCTAAGGACACTTACAATCCTCCACGGTATCGTGCTACCAGTGGCCGCGGTCAGGTTGTGTCTAACCGCGGTTCCAACTAGCTCTGGTACTGGGACCGGGTTTGATTCCTTGTGGGGTATTTCCCCGACCAGGATGCTTGCCAGCTCTAAGGACACTTACAATCCTCCACGGTATCGTGCTGCCAGTGGCCGCGGTCAGGTTGTGTCTAACCGCAGTTCCAACTAGCTCTGGTACTGGAGCCCGGGTTTGATTCCTTGTGGGGTATTTCCCCGACCAGGATGCTTGCCAGCTCTAAGGACACTTACAATCCTCCACGGTATCGTGCTGCCAGTGGCCGCGGTCAGGTTGTGTCTAACCGCGGTTCCAACTAGCTCTGGTACTGGGGACCGGGTTTGATTCCTTGTGAGGTATTTCCCCGACCAGGATGCTTGCCAGCTCTAAGGACACTTACAATCCTCCACGGTATCGTGCTGCCAGTGGCCGCGGTCATGTTGTGTCTAACCACAGTTCCAACTAGCTCTGGTACTGGAGACCGGGTTTGATTCCTTGTGGGGTATTTCCCCGACCAGGATGCTTGCCAGCTCTAAGGACACTTACAATCCTCCACGGTATCGTGCTGCCAGTGGCCGCGGTCAGGTTGTGTCTAACCGCGGTTCCAACTAGCTCTGGTTTTGGGGACCGGGTTTGATTCCTTGTGGGGTATTTCCCCGACCAAGATGCTTGCCAGCTCTAAGGACACTTACAATCCTCCACGGTATCGTGCTGCCAGTGGCCGCGGTCAGGTTGTGTCTAACCGCGGTTCCAACTAGCTCTGGTACTGGGGACCGGGTTTGATTCCTTGTGGGGAATTTCCCCGACCAGGATGCTTGCCAGCTCTAAGGACACTTACAATCCTCCACGGTATCGTGCTGCCAGTGGCCGCGGTCAGGTTGTGACTAACCGCGGTTCCAACTAGCTCTGGTACTGGGGACCGGGTTTGATTCCTTGTGGGGTATTTCCCCGACCAGGATGCTTGCCAGCTCTAAGGACACTTACAATCCTCCACGGTATCGTGCTGCCAGTGGCCGCGGTCAGGTTGTGTCTAACCGCAGTTCCAACTAGCTCTGGTACTGGAGACCGGGTTTGATTCCTTGTGGGGTATTTCCCCGACCAGGATGCTTGCCAGCTCTAAGGACACTTTCAATCCTCCACGGTATCGTGCTGCCAGTGGCCGCGGTCAGGTTGTGTCTAACCGCGGTTCCAACTAGCTCTGGTACTGGAGACCGGGTTTGATTCCTTGTGGGGTATTTCCCCGACCAGGATGCTTGCCAGCTCTAAGGACACATTACAATCCTCCACGGTATCGTGCTGCCAGTGGCCGCGGTCAGGTTGTGTCTAACCGCGGTTCCAACTAGCTCTGGTTTTGGGGACCGGGTTTGATTCCTTGTGGGGTATTTCCCCGACCAGGATGCTTGCCAGCTCTAAGGACACATACAATCCTCCACGGTATCGTGCTGCCAGTGGCCGCGGTCAGGTTGTGTCTAACCGCGGTTCCAACTAGCTCTGGTACTGGGGACCGGGTTTGATTCCTTGTGGGGTATTTCCCCGACCAGGATGCTTGCCAGCTCTAAGGACACTTACAATCCTCCACGGTATCGTGCTGCCAGTGGCCGCGGTCAGGTTGTGTCTAACCGCGGTTCCAACTAGCTCTGGTACTGGGGACCGGGTTTGATTCCTTGTGGGGTATTTCCCCGACCAGGATGCTTGCCAGCTCTAAGGACACTTACAATCCTCCACGGTATCGTGCTGCCAGTGGCCGCGGTCAGGTTGTGTCTAACCGCGGTTCCAACTAGCTCTGGTACTGGAGACCGGGTTTGATTCCTTGTGGGGTATTTACCCGACCAGGATGCTTGCCAGCTCTAAGGACACTTACAATCCTCCACGGTATCGTGCTGCCAGTGGCCGCGGTCAGGTTGTGTCTAACCGCGGTTCCAACTAGCTCTGGTACTGGGGACCGGGTTTGATTCCTTGTGGGGTATTTCCCCGACCAGGATGCTTGCCAGCTCTAAGGACACTTACAATCCTCCACGGTATCGTGCTGCCAGTGGCCGCGGTCAGGCTGTGTCTAACCGCAGTTCCAACTAGCTCTGGTACTGGAGACCGGGTTTGATTCCTTGTGGGGTATTTCCCCGACCAGGATGCTTGCCAGCTCTAAGGACACTTACAATCCTCCACGGTATCGTGCTGCCAGTGGCCGCGGTCAGGTTGTGTCTAACCGCGGTTCCAACTAGCTCTGGTACTGGGGACCGGGTTTGATTCCTTGTGGGGTATTTCCCCGACCAGGATGCTTGCCAGCTCTAAGGACACTTACAATCCTCCACGGTATCGTGCTGCCAGTGGCCGCGGTCAGGTTGTGTCTAACCGCGGTTCCAACTAGCTCTGGTACTGGGGACCGGGTTTGATTCCTTGTGGGGTATTTCCCCGACCAGGATGCTTGCCAGCTCTAAGGACACTTACAATCCTCCACGGTATCGTGCTACCAGTGGCCGCGGTCAGGTTGTGTCTAACCGCGGTTCCAACTAGCTCTGGTACTGGGACCGGGTTTGATTCCTTGTGGGGTATTTCCCCGACCAGGATGCTTGCCAGCTCTAAGGACACTTACAATCCTCCACGGTATCGTGCTGCCAGTGGCCGCGGTCAGGTTGTGTCTAACCGCAGTTCCAACTAGCTCTGGTACTGGAGCCCGGGTTTGATTCCTTGTGGGGTATTTCCCCGACCAGGATGCTTGCCAGCTCTAAGGACACTTACAATCCTCCACGGTATCGTGCTGCCAGTGGCCGCGGTCAGGTTGTGTCTAACCGCGGTTCCAACTAGCTCTGGTACTGGGGACCGGGTTTGATTCCTTGTGAGGTATTTCCCCGACCAGGATGCTTGCCAGCTCTAAGGACACTTACAATCCTCCACGGTATCGTGCTGCCAGTGGCCGCGGTCATGTTGTGTCTAACCACAGTTCCAACTAGCTCTGGTACTGGAGACCGGGTTTGATTCCTTGTGGGGTATTTCCCCGACCAGGATGCTTGCCAGCTCTAAGGACACTTACAATCCTCCACGGTATCGTGCTGCCAGTGGCCGCGGTCAGGTTGTGTCTAACCGCGGTTCCAACTAGCTCTAGTTTTGGGGACCGGGTTTGATTCCTTGTGGGGTATTTCCCCGACCAAGATGCTTGCCAGCTCTAAGGACACTTACAATCCTCCACGGTATCGTGCTGCCAGTGGCCGCGGTCAGGTTGTGTCTAACCGCGGTTCCAACTAGCTCTGGTACTGGGGACCGGGTTTGATTCCTTGTGGGGTATTTCCCCGACCAGGATGCTTGCCAGCTCTAAGGACACTTACAATCCTCCACGGTATCGTGCTGCCAGTGGCCGCGGTCAGGTTGTGTCTAACCGCAGTTCCAACTAGCTCTGGTACTGGAGCCCGGGTTTGATTCCTTGTGGGGTATTTCCCCGACCAGGATGCTTGCCAGCTCTAAGGACACTTACAATCCTCCACGGTATCGTGCTGCCAGTGGCCGCGGTCAGGTTGTGTCTAACCGCGGTTCCAACTAGCTCTGGTACTGGGGACCGGGTTTGATTCCTTGTGAGGTATTTCCCCGACCAGGATGCTTGCCAGCTCTAAGGACACTTACAATCCTCCACGGTATCGTGCTGCCAGTGGCCGCGGTCAGGTTGTGTCTAACCACAGTTCCAACTAGCTCTGGTACTGGAGACCGGGTTTGATTCCTTGTGGGGTATTTCCCCGACCAGGATGCTTGCCAGCTCTAAGGACACTTACAATCCTCCACGGTATCGTGCTGCCAGTGGCCGCGGTCAGGTTGTGTCTAACCGCGGTTCCAACTAGCTCTGGTTTTGGGGACCGGGTTTGATTCCTTGTGGGGTATTTCCCCGACCAAGATGCTTGCCAGCTCTAAGGACACTTACAATCCTCCACGGTATCGTGCTGCCAGTGGCCGCGGTCAGGTTGTGTCTAACCGCGGTTCCAACTAGCTCTGGTACTGGGGACCGGGTTTGATTCCTTGTGGGGTATTTCCCCGACCAGGATGCTTGCCAGCTCTAAGGACACTTACAATCCTCCACGGTATCGTGCTGCCAGTGGCCGCGGTCAGGTTGTGTCTAACCGCGGTTCCAACTAGCTCTGGTACTGGAGACCGGGTTTGATTCCTTGTGGGGTATTTCCCCGACCAGGATGCTTGCCAGCTCTAAGGACACTTACAATCCTCCACGGTATCGTGCTGTCAGTGGCCGCGGTCAGGTTGTGTCTAACCGCGGTTCCAACTAGCTCTGGTACTGGGGACCGGGTTTGATTCCTTGTGGGGTATTTCCCCGACCAGGATGCTTGCCAGCTCTAAGGACACTTACAATCCTCCACGGTATCGTGCTGCCAGTGGCCGCGGTCAGGCTGTGTCTAACCGCAGTTCCAACTAGCTCTGGTACTGGAGACCGGGTTTGATTCCTTGTGGGGTATTTCCCCGACCAGGATGCTTGCCAGCTCTAAGGACACTTAGAATCCTCCACGGTATCGTGCTGCCAGTGGCCGCGGTCAGGTTGTGTCTAACCGCGGTTCCAACTAGCTCTGGTACTGGGGACCGGGTTTGATTCCTTGTGGGGTATTTCCCCGACCAGGATGCTTGCCAGCTCTAAGGACACTTACAATCCTCCACGGTATCGTGCTGCCAGTGGCCGCGGTCAGGTTGTGTCTAACCGCGGTTCCAACTAGCTCTGGTACTGGGGACCGGGTTTGATTCCTTGTGGGGTATTTCCCCGACCAGGATGCTTGCCAGCTCTAAGGACACTTACAATCCTCCACGGTATCGTGCTGCCAGTGGCCGCGGTCTTGTTGTGTCTAACCGCGGTTCCAACTAGCTCTGGTACTGGGACCGGGTTTGATTCCTTGTGGGGTATTTCCCCGACCAGGATGCTTGCCAGCTCTAAGGACACTTACAATCCTCCACGGTATCGTGCTGCCAGTGGCCGCGGTCAGGTTGTGTCTAACCGCAGTTCCAACTAGCTCTGGTACTGGAGACCGGGTTTGATTCCTTGTGGGGTATTTCCCCGACCAGGATGCTTGTCAGCTCTAAGGACACTTACAATCCTCCACGGTATCGTGCTGCCAGTGGCCGCGGTCAGGTTGTGTCTAACCGCGGTTCCAACTAGCTCTGGTACTGGAGACCGGGTTTGATTCCTTGTGGGGTATTTCCCCGACCAGGATGCTTGCCAGCTCTAAGGACACTTACAATCCTCCACGGTATCGTGCTGCCAGTGGCCGCGGTCAGGTTGTGTCTAACCGCGGTTCCAACTAGCTCTGGTACTGGGGACCGGGTTTGATTCCTTGTGGGGTATTTCCCCGACCAGGATGCTTGCCAGCTCTAAGGACACTTACAATCCTCCACGGTATCGTGCTGCCAGTGGCCGCGGTCAGGTTGTGTCTAACCGCGGTTCCAACTAGCTCTGTTACTGAGGACCGGGTTTGATTCCTTGTGGGGTATTTCCCCGACCAGGATGCTTGCCAGCTCTAAGGACACTTACAATCCTCCACGGTATCGTGCTGCCAGTGGCCGCGGTCAGGTTGTGTCTAACCGCAGTTCCAACTAGCTCTGGTACTGGAGACGGGGTTTGATTCCTTGTGGGGTATTTCCCCGACCAGGATGCTTGCCAGCTCTAAGGACACTTACAATCCTCCACGGTATCGTGCTGCCAGTGGCCGCGGTCAGGTTGTGTCTAACCGCGGTTCCAACTAGCTCTGGTACTGGAGACCGGGTTTGATTCCTTGTGGGGTATTTCCCCGACCAGGATGCTTGCCAGCTCTAAGGACACTTACAATCCTCCACGGTATCGTGCTGCCAGTGGCCGCGGTCAGGTTGTGTCTAACCGCGGTTCCAACTAGCTCTGGTACTGGGGACCGGGTTTGATTCCTTGTGGGGTATTTCCCCGACCAGGATGCTTGCCAGCTCTAAGGACACTTACAATCCTCCACGGTATCGTGCTGCCAGTGGCCGCGGTCAGGTTGTGTCTAACCGCGGTTCCAACTAGCTCTGGTACTGGGGACCGGGTTTGATTCCTTGTGGGGTATTTCCCCGACCAGGATGCCTACCAGCTCTAAGGACACTTACAATCCTCCACGGTATCGTGCTGCCAGTGGCCGCGGTCAGGTTGTGTCTAACCGCAGTTCCAACTAGCTCTGGTACTGGAGACCGGGTTTGATTCCTTGTGGGGTATTTCCCCGACCAGGATGCTTGCCAGCTCTAAGGACACTTTCAATCCTCCACAGTATCGTGCTGCCAGTGGCCGCGGTCAGGTTGTGTCTAACCGCGGTTCCAACTAGCTCTGGTACTGGAGACCGGGTTTGATTCCTTGTGGGGTATTTCCCCGACCAGGATGCTTGCCAGCTCTAAATACACTTACAATCCTCCACGGTATCGTGCTGCCAGTGGCCGCGGTCAGGTTGTGTCTAACCGCGGTTCCAACTAGCTCTGGTACTGGGGACCGGGTTTGATTCCTTGTGGGGTATTTCCCCGACCAGGATGCTTGCCAGCTCTAAGGACACTTACAATCCTCCACGGTATCGTGCTGCCAGTGGCCGCGGTCAGGTTGTGTCTAACCGCAGTTCCAACTAGCTCTGGTACTGGAGACCGGGTTTGATTCCTTGTGGGGTATTTCCCCGACCAGGATGCTTGCCAGCTCTAAGGACACTTACAATCCTCCACGGTATCGTGCTGCCAGTGGCCTCGGTCAGGTTGTGTCTAACCGCGGTTCCAACTAGCTCTGGTACTGGAGACCGGGTTTGATTCCTTGTGGGGTATTTCCCCGACCAGGATGCTTGCCAGCTCTAAGGACACTTACAATCCTCCACGGTATCGTGCTGCCAGTGGCCGCGGTCAGGTTGTGTCTAACCGCGGTTCCAACTAGCTCTGGTACTGGGGACCGGGTTTGATTCCTTGTGGGGTATTTCCCCGACCAGGATGCTTGCCAGCTCTAAGGACACTTACAATCCTCCACGGTATCGTGCTGCCAGTGGCCGCGGTCAGGTTGTGTCTAACCGCGGTTCCAACTAGCTCTGGTACTGGGGACCGGGTTTGATTCCTTGTGGGGTATTTCCCCGACCAGGATGCTTGCCAGCTCTAAGGACACTTACAATCCTCCACGGTATCGTGCTGCCAGTGGCCGCGGTCAGGTTGTGACTAACCGCGGTTCCAACTAGCTCTGGTACTGGGGACCGGGTTTGATTCCTTGTGGGGTATTTCCCCGACCAGGATGCTTGCCAGCTCTAAGGACACTTACAATCCTCCACGGTATCGTGCTGCCAGTGGCCGCGGTCAGGTTGGTTCTAACCGCAGTTCCAACTAGCTCTGGTACTGGAGACCGGGTTTGATTCCTTGTGGGGTATTTCCCCGACCAGGATGCTTGCCAGCTCTAAGGACACTTTCAATCCTCCACGGTATCGTGCTGCCAGTGGCCGCGGTCAGGTTGTGTCTAACCGCGGTTCCAACTAGCTCTGGTACTGGAGACCGGGTTTGATTCCTTGTGGGGTATTTCCCCGACCAGGATGCTTGCCAGCTCTAAGGACACATTACAATCCTCCACGGTATCGTGCTGCCAGTGGCCGCGGTCAGGTTGTGTCTAACCGCGGTTCCAACTAGCTCTGGTTTTGGGGACCGGGTTTGATTCCTTGTGGGGTATTTCCCCGACCAGGATGCTTGCCAGCTCTAAGGACACATACAATCCTCCTCGGTATCGTGCTGCCAGTGGCCGCGGTCAGGTTGTGTCTAACCGCGGTTCCAACTAGCTCTGGTACTGGGGACCGGGTTTGATTCCTTGTGGGGTATTTCCCCGACCAGGATGCTTGCCAGCTCTAAGGACACTTACAATCCTCCACATTATCGTGCTGCCAGTGGCCGCGGTCAGGTTGTGTCTAACCGCGGTTCCAACTAGCTCTGGTACTGGGGACCGGGTTTGATTCCTTGTGGGGTATTTCCCCGACCAGGATGCTTGCCAGCTCTAAGGACACTTACAATCCTCCACGGTATCGTGCTGCCAGTGGCCGCGGTCAGGTTGTGTCTAACCGCGGTTCCAACTAGCTCTGGTACTGGAGACCGGGTTTGATTCCTTGTGGGGTATTTACCCGACCAGGATGCTTGCCAGCTCTAAGGACACTTACAATCCTCCACGGTATCGTGCTGCCAGTGGCCGCGGTCAGGTTGTGTCTAACCGCGGTTCCAACTAGCTCTGGTACTGGGGACCGGGTTTGATTCCTTGTGGGGTATTTCCCCGACCAGGATGCTTGCCAGCTCTAAGGACACTTACAATCCTCCACGGTATCGTGCTGCCAGTGGCCGCGGTCAGGCTGTGTCTAACCGCAGTTCCAACTAGCTCTGGTACTGGAGACCGGGTTTGATTCCTTGTGGGGTATTTCCCCGACCAGGATGCTTGCCAGCTCTAAGGACACTTACAATCCTCCACGGTATCGTGCTGCCAGTGGCCGCGGTCAGGTTGTGTCTAACCGCGGTTCCAACTAGCTCTGGTACTGGGGACCGGGTTTGATTCCTTGTGGGGTATTTCCCCGACCAGGATGCTTGCCAGCTCTAAGGACACTTACAATCCTCCACGGTATCGTGCTGCCAGTGGCCGCGGTCAGGTTGTGTCTAACCGCGGTTCCAACTAGCTCTGGTACTGGGGACCGGGTTTGATTCCTTGTGGGGTATTTCCCCGACCAGGATGCTTGCCAGCTCTAAGGACACTTACAATCCTCCACGGTATCGTGCTACCAGTGGCCGCGGTCAGGTTGTGTCTAACCGCGGTTCCAACTACCTCTGGTACTGGGACCGGGTTTGATTCCTTGTGGGGTATTTCCCCGACCAGGATGCTTGCCAGCTCTAAGGACACTTACAATCCTCCACGGTATCGTGCTGCCAGTGGCCGCGGTCAGGTTGTGTCCAACCGCAGTTCCAACTAGCTCTGGTACTGGAGCCCGGGTTTGATTCCTTGTGGGGTATTTCCCCGACCAGGATGCTTGCCAGCTCTAAGGACACTTACAATCCTCCACGGTATCGTGCTGCCAGTGGCCGCGGTCAGGTTGTGTCTAACCGCGGTTCTAACTAGCTCTGGTACTGGGGACCGGGTTTGATTCCTTGTGGGGTATTTCCCCGACCAGGATGCTTGCCAGCTCTAAGGACACTTACATTCCTCCACGGTATCGTGCTGCCAGTGGCCGCGGTCAGGTTGTGTCTAACCGCGGTTCCAACTAGCTCTGGTACTGGGGACCGGGTTTGATTCCTTGTGGGGTATTTCCCCGACCAGGATGCTTGCCAGCTCTAAGGACACTTACAATCCTCCACGGTATCGTGCTGCCAGTGGCCGCGGTCAGGTTGTGTCTAACCGCGGTTCCAACTAGCTCTGGTACTGGGGACCGGGTTTGATTCCTTGTGGGGTATTTCCCCGACCAGGATGCTTGCCAGCTCTAAGGACACTTACAATCCTCCACGGTATCGTGCTGCCAGTGGCCGCGGTCAGGTTGTGTCTAACCGCAGTTCCAACTAGCTCTGGTACTGGAGACCGGGTTTGATTCCTTGTGGGGTATTTCCCCGACCAGGATGCTTGCCAGCTCTAAGGACACTTACAATCCTCCACGGTATCGTGCTGCCAGTGGCCGCGGTCAGGTTGTGTCTAACCGCGGTTCCAACTAGCTCTGGTACTGGAGACCGAGTTTGATTCCTTGTGGGGTATTTCCCCGACCAGGATGCTTGCCAGCTCTAAGGACACTTACAATCCTCCACGGTATCGTGCTGCCAGTGGCCGCGGTCAGGTTGTGTCTAACCGCGGTTCCAACTAGCTCTGGTACTGGGGACCGGGTTTGATTCCTTGTGGGGTATTTCCCCGACCAGGATGCTTGCCAGCTCTAAGGACACTTACAATCCTCCACGGTATCGTGCTGCCAGTGGCCGCGGTCAGGTTGTTTCTAACCGCGGTTCCAACTAGCTCTGGTACTGGGGACCGGGTTTGATTCCTTGTGGGGTATTTCCCCGACCAGGATGCTTGCCAGCTCTAAGGACACTTACAATCCTCCACGGTATCGTGCTGCCAGTGGCCGCGATCAGGTTGTGTCTAACCGCGGTTCCAACTAGCTCTGGTACTGGGGACCGGGTTTGATTCCTTGTGGGGTATTTCCCCGACCAGGATGCTTGCCAGCTCTAAGGACACTTACAATCCTCCACGGTATCGTGCTGCCAGTGGCCGCGGTCAGGTTGTGTCTAACCGCGGTTCCAACTAGCTCTGGTACTGGAGACCGGGTTTGATTCCTTGTGGGGTATTTCCCCGACCAGGATGCTTGCCAGCTCTAAGGACACTTACAATCCTCCACGGTATCGTGCTGTCAGTGGCCGCGGTCAGGTTGTGTCTAACCGCGGTTCCAACTAGCTCTGGTACTGGGGACCGGGTTTGATTCCTTGTGGGGTATTTCCCCGACCAGGATGCTTGCCAGCTCTAAGGACACTTACAATCCTCCACGGTATCGTGCTGCCAGTGGCCGCGGTCAGGTTGTGTCTAACCGCGGTTCCAACTAGCTCTGGTACTGGGGACCGGGTTTGATTCCTTGTGGGGTATTTCCCCGACCAGGATGCTTGCCAGCTCTAAGGACACTTACAATCCTCCACGGTATCGTGCTGCCAGTGGCCGCGGTCAGGTTGTGTCTAACCGCAGTTCCAACTAGCTCTGGTACTGGAGACCGGGTTTGATTCCTTGTGGGGTATTTCCCCGACCAGGATGCTTGCCAGCTCTAAGGACACTTACAATCCTCCACGGTATCGTGCTGCCAGTGGCCGCGGTCAGGTTGTGTCTAACCGCGGTTCCAACTAGCTCTGGTACTGGGGACCGGTTTTGATTCCTTGTGGGGTATTTCCCCGACCAGGATGCTTGCCAGCTCTAAGGACACTTACAATCCTCCACGGTATCGTGCTGCCAGTGGCCGCGGTCAGGTTGTGTCTAACCGCGGTTCCAACTAGCTCTGGTACTGGAGACCGGGTTTGATTCCTTGTGAGGTATTTCCCCGACCAGGATGCTTGCCAGCTCTAAGGACACTTACAATCCTCCACGGTATCGTGCTGCCAGTGGCCGCGGTCAGGTTGTGTCTAACCGCGGTTCCAACTAGCTCTGGTACTGGAGACCGGGTTTGATTCCTTGTGGGGTATTTCCCCGACCAGGATGCTTGCCAGCTCTAAGGACACTTACAATCCTCCACGGTATCGTGCTGCCAGTGGCCGCGGTCAGGTTGTGTCTAACCGCGGTAACAAATAGCTCTGGTACTGGAGACCGGGTTTGATTCCTTGTGGGGTATTTCCCCGACCAGGATGCTTGCCAGCTCTAAGGACACTTACAATCAGCCACGGTATCGTGCTGCCAGTGGCCGCGGTCAGGTTATGTCTAACCGCGGTTCCAACTAGCTCTGGTACTGGAGACCGGGTTTGATTCCTTGTGGGGTATTTCCCCGACCAGGATGCTTGCCAGCTCTAAGGACACTTACAATCCTCCACGGTATCGTGCTGCCAGTGGCCGTGGTCAGGTTGTGTCTAACCACGGTTCCAACTAGCTCTGGTACTGGGGACCGGGTTTGATTTCTTGTGGGGTATTTCCCCGACCAGGATGCTTGCCAGCTCTAAGGACACTTACAATCCTCCACGGTATCATGCTGCCAGTGGCCGCGGTCAGGTTGTGTCTAACCGCGGTTCCAACTAGCTCTGGTACTGGAGACCGGGTTTGATTCCTTGTGGGGTATTTCCCCGACCAGGATGCTTGCCAGCTCTAAGGACACTTACAATCCTCCACGGTATCGTGCTGCCAGTGGCCGCGGTCAGGTTGTGTCTAACCGCAGTTCCAACTAGCTCTGGTACTGGAGACCGGGTTTGATTCCTTGTGGGGTATTTCCCCGACCAGGATGCTTGCCAGCTCTAAGGACACTTACAATCCTCCACGGTATCGTGCTGCCAGTGGCCGCGGTCAGGTTGTGTCTAACCGCGGTTCCAACTAGCTCTGGTACTGGGGACCGGGTTTGATTCCTTGTGGGGTATTTCCCCGACCAGGATGCTTGCCAGCTCTAAGGACACTTACAATCCTCCACGGTATCGTGCTGCCAGTGGCCGCGGTCAGGTTGTGTCTAACCGCGGTTCCAACTAGCTCTGGTACTGGGGACCGGGTTTGATTCCTTGTGGGGTATTTCCCCGACCAGGATGCTTGCCAGCTCTAAGGACACTTACAATCCTCCACGGTATCGTGCTGCCAGTGGCCGCGGTCAGGTTGTGTCTAACCGCGGTTCCAACTAGCTCTGGTACTGGAGACCGGGTTTGATTCCTTGTGGGGTATTTCCCCGACCAGGATGCTTGCCAGCTCTAAGGACACTTACAATCCTCCACGGTATCGTGCTGCCAGTGGCCGCGGTCAGGTTGTGTCTAACCGCGGTTCCAACTAGCTCTGGTACTGGGGACCGGGTTTGATTCCTTGTGGGGTATTTCCCCGACCAGGATGCTTGCCAGCTCTAAGGACACTTACAATCCTCCACGGTATCATGCTGCCAGTGGCCGCGGTCAGGTTGTGTCTAACCGCGGTTCCAACTAGCTCTGGTACTGGAGACCGGGTTTGATTCCTTGTGGGGTATTTCCCCGACCAGGATGCTTGCCAGCTCTAAGGACACTTACAATCCTCCACGGTATCGTGCTGCCAGTGGCCGCGGTCAGGTTGTGTCTAACCGCAGTTCCAACTAGCTCTGGTACTGGGGACCGGGTTTGATTCCTTGTGGGGTATTTCCCCGACCAGGATGCTTGCCAGCTCTAAGGACACTTACAATCCTCCACGGTATCCTGCTGCCAGTGGCCGCGGTCAGGTTGTGTCTAACCGCGGTTCCAACTAGCTCTGGTACTGGGGACCGGGTTTGATTCCTTGTGGGGTATTTCCCCGACCAGGATGCTTGCCAGCTCTAAGGACACTTACAATCCTCCACGGTATCGTGCTGCCAGTGGCCGCGGTCAGGTTGTGTCTAACCGCAGTTCCAACTAGCTCTGGTACTGGGGACCGGGTTTGATTCCTTGTAGGGTATTTCCCCGACCAGGATGCTTGCCAGCTCAAAGGACACTTACAATCCTCCACGGTATCGTGCTGCCAGTGGCCGCGGTCAGGTTGTGTCTAACCGCGGTTCCAAATAGCTCTGGTACTGGAGACCGGGTTTGATTCCTTGTGGGGTATTTCCCCGACCAAGATGCTTGCCAGCTCTAAGGACACTTACAATCCTCCACGCTATCGTGCTGCCAGTGGCCGCGGTCAGGTTGTGTCTAACCGCGGTTCCAACTAGCTCTGGTACTGGGGACCGGGTTTGATTCCTTGTGGGGTATTTCCCCGACCAGGATGCTTGCCAGCTCTAAGGACACTTACAATCCTCCACGGTATCGTGCTGCCAGTGGCCGCGGTCAGGTTGTGTCTAACCGCGGTTCCAACTAGCTCTGGTACTGGAGACCGGGTTTGATTCCTTGTGGGGTATTTCCCCGACCAGGATGCTTGCCAGCTCTAAGGACACTTACAATCCTCCACGGTATCGTGCTGCCAGTGGCCGCGGTCAGGTTGTGTCTAACCGCGGTTCCAACTAGCTCTGGTACTGGGGACCGGGTTTGATTCCTTGTGGTGTATTTCCCCGACCAGGATGCTTGCCAGCTCTAAGGACACTTACAATCCTCCACGGTATCATGCTGCCAGTGGCCGGGGTCAGGTTGTGTCTAACCGCGGTTCCAACTAGCTCTGGTACTGGAGACCGGGTTTGATTCCTTGTGGGGTATTTCCCCGACCAGGATGCTTGCCAGCTCTAAGGACACTTACAATCCTCCACGGTATCGTGCTGCCAGTGGCCGCGGTCAGACACTTACAATCCTCCACGGTATCGTGCTGCCAGTGGCCGCGGTCAGGTTGTTTCTAACCGCGGTTCCAACTAGCTCTGGTACTGGGGACCGGGTTTGATTCCTTGTGGGGTATTTCCCCGACCAGGATGCTTGCCAGCTCTAAGGACACTTACAATCCTCCACGGTATCGTGCTGCCAGTGGCCGCGGTCAGGTTGTGTCTAACCGCGGTTCCAACTAGCTCTGGTACTGGGGACCGGGTTTGATTCCTTGTGGGGTATTTCCCCGACCAGGATGCTTGCCAGCTCTAAGGACACTTACAATCCTCCACGGTATCGTGCTGCCAGTGGCCGCGGTCAGGTTGTGTCTAACCGCGGTTCCAACTAGCTCTGGTACTGGAGACCGGGTTTGATTCCTTGTGGGGTATTTCCCCGACCAGGATGCTTGCCAGCTCTAAGGACACTTACAATCCTCCACGGTATCGTGCTGTCAGTGGCCGCGGTCAGGTTGTGTCTAACCGCGGTTCCAACTAGCTCTGGTACTGGGGACCGGGTTTGATTCCTTGTGGGGTATTTCCCAGACCAGGATGCTTGCCAGCTCTAAGGACACTTACAATCCTCCAAGGTATCGTGCTGCCAGTGGCCGCGGTCAGGTTGTGTCTAACCGCGGTTCCAACTAGCTCTGGTACTGGGGACCGGGTTTGATTCCTTGTGGGGTATTTCCCCGACCAGGATGCTTGCCAGCTCTAAGGACACTTACAATCCTCCACGGTATCGTGCTGCCAGTGGCCGCGGTCAGGTTGTGTCTAACCGCAGTTCCAACTAGCTCTGGTACTGGAGACCGGGTTTGATTCCTTGTGGGGTATTTCCCCGACCAGGATGCTTGCCAGCTCTAAGGACACTTACAATCCTCCACGGTATCGTGCTGCCAGTGGCCGCGGTCAGGTTGTGTCTAACCGCGGTTCCAACTAGCTCTGGTACTGGGGACCGGGTTTGATTCCTTGTGGGGTATTTCCCCGACCAGGATGCTTGCCAGCGCTAAGGACACTTACAATCCTCCACGGTATCGTGCTGCCAGTGGCCGCGGTCAGGTTGTGTCTAACCGCGGTTCCAACTAGCTCTGGTACTGGAGACCGGGTTTGATTCCTTGTGAGGTATTTCCCCGACCAGGATGCTTGCCAGCTCTAAGGACACTTACAATCCTCCACGGTATCGTGCTGCCAGTGGCCGCGGTCAGGTTGTGTCTAACCGCGGTTCCAACTAGCTCTGGTACTGGAGACCGGGTTTGATTCCTTGTGGGGTATTTCCCCGACCAGGATGCTTGCCAGCTCTAAGGACACTTACAATCCTCCACGGTATCGTGCTGCCAGTGGCCGCGGTCAGGTTGTGTCTAACCGCGGTAACAAATAGCTCTGGTACTGGAGACCGGGTTTGATTCCTTGTGGGGTATTTCCCCGACCAGGATGCTTGCCAGCTCTAAGGACACTTACAATCAGCCACGGTATCGTGCTGCCAGTGGCCGCGGTCAGGTTGTGTCTAACCGCGGTTCCAACTAGCTCTGGTACTGGAGACCGGGTTTGATTCCTTGTGGGGTATTTCCCCGACCAGGATGCTTGCCAGCTCTAAGGACACTTACAATCCTCCACGGTATCGTGCTGCCAGTGGCCGTGGTCAGGTTGTGTCTAACCGCGGTTCCAACTAGCTCTGGTACTGGGGACCGGGTTTGATTTCTTGTGGGGTATTTCCCCGACCAGGATGCTTGCCAGCTCTAAGGACACTTACAATCCTCCACGGTATCATGCTGCCAGTGGCCGCGGTCAGGTTGTGTCTAACCGCGGTTCCAACTAGCTCTGGTACTGGAGACCGGGTTTGATTCCTTGAGGGGTATTTCCCCGACCAGGATGCTTGCCAGCTCTAAGGACACTTACAATCCTCCACGGTATCGTGCTGCCAGTGGCCGCGGTCAGGTTGTGTCTAACCGCAGTTCCAACTAGCTCTGGTACTGGAGACCGGGTTTGATTCCTTGTGGGGTATTTCCCCGACCAGGATGCTTGCCAGCTCTAAGGACACTTACAATCCTCCACGGTATCGTGCTGCCAGTGGCCGCGGTCAGGTTGTGTCTAACCGCGGTTCCAACTAGCTCTGGTACTGGAGGCCGGGTTTGATTCCTTGTGGGGTATTTCCCCGACCAGGATGCTTGCCAGCTCTAAGGACACTTACAATCCTCCACGGTATCGTGCTGCCAGTGGCCGCGGTCAGGTTGTGTCTAACCGCGGTTCCAACTATCTCTGGTACTGGGGACCGGGTTTGATTCCTTGTGGGGTATTTCCCCGACCAGGATGCTTGCCAGCTCTAAGGACACTTACAATCCTCCACGGTATCGTGCTGCCAGTGGCCGCGGTCAGGTTGTGTCTAACCGCGGTTCCAACTAGCTCTGGTACTGGGGACCGGGTTTGATTCCTTGTGGGGTATTTCCCCGACCAGGATGCTTGCCAGCTCTAAGGACACTTACAATCCTCCACGGTATCGTGCTGCCAGTGGCCGCGGTCAGGTTGTGTCTAACCGCGGTTCCAACTAGCTCTGGTACTGGAGACCGGGTTTGATTCCTTGTGGGGTATTTCCCCGACCAGGATGCTTGCCAGCTCTAAGGACACTTACAATCCTCCACGGTATCGTGCTGCCAGTGGCCGCGGTCAGGTTGTGTCTAACCGCGGTTCCAACTAGCTCTGGTACTGGGGACCGGGTTTGATTCCTTGTGGGGTATTTCCCCGACCAGGATGCTTGCCAGCTCTAAGGACACTTACAATCCTCCACGGTATCATGCTGCCAGTGGCCGCGGTCAGGTTGTGTCTAACCGCGGTTCCAACTAGCTCTGGTACTGGAGACCGGGTTTGATTCCTTGTGGGGTATTTCCCCGACCAGGATGCTTGCCAGCTCTAAGGACACTTACAATCCTCCACGGTATCGTGCTGCCAGTGGCCGCGGTCAGGTTGTGTCTAACCGCAGTTCCAACTAGCTCTGGTACTGGGGACCGGGTTTGATTCCTTGTGGGGTATTTCCCCGACCAGGATGCTTGCCAGCTCTAAGGACACTTAAAATCCTCCACGGTATCGTGCTGCCAGTAGGCGCGGTCAGGTTGTGTCTAACCGCGGTTCCAACTAGCTCTGGTACTGGGGACCGGGTTTGATTCCTTGTGGGGTATTTCCCCGACCAGGATGCTTGCCAGCTCTAAGGACACTTACAATCCTCCACGGTATCGTGCTGCCAGTGGCCGCGGTCAGGTTGTGTCTAACCGCGGTTCCAACTAGCTCTGGTACTGGGGACCGGGTTTGATTCCTTGTGGGGTATTTCCCCGACCAGGATGCTTGCCAGCTCTAAGGACACTTACAATCCTCCACGGTATCGTGCTGCCAGTGGCCGCGGTCAGGTTGTGTCTAACCGCAGTTCCAACTAGCTCTGGTACTGGGGACCGGGTTTGATTCCTTGTGGGGTATTTCCCCGACCAGGATGCTTGCCAGCTCTAAGGACACTTACAATCCTCCACGGTATCGTGCTGCCAGTGGCCGCGGTCAGGTTGTGTCTAACCGCGGTTCCAACTAGCTCTGGTACTGGAGACCGGGTTTGATTCCTTGTGGGGTATTTCCCCGACCAAGATGCTTGCCAGCTCTAAGGACACTTACAATCCTCCACGCTATCGTGCTGCCAGTGGCCGCGGTCAGGTTGTGTCTAACCGCGGTTCCAACTAGCTCTGGTACTGGGGACCGGGTTTGATTCCTTGTGGGGTATTTCCCCGACCAGGATGCTTGCCAGCTCTAAGGACACTTACAATCCTCCACGGTATCGTGCTGCCAGTGGCCGCGGTCAGGTTGTGTCTAACCGCGGTTCCAACTAGCTCTGGTACTGGAGACCGGGTTTGATTCCTTGTGGGGTATTTCCCCGACCAGGATGCTTGCCAGCTCTAAGGACACTTACAATCCTCCACGGTATCGTGCTGCCAGTGGCCGCGGTCAGGTTGTGTCTAACCGCGGTTCCAACTAGCTCTGGTACTGGGGACCGGGTTTGATTCCTTGTGGGGTATTTCCCCGACCAGGATGCTTGCCAGCTCTAAGGACACTTACAATCCTCCACGGTATCATGCTGCCAGTGGCCGCGGTCAGGTTGTGTCTAACCGCGGTTCCAACTAGCTCTGGTACTGGAGACCGGGTTTGATTCCTTGTGGGGTATTTCCCCGACCAGGATGCTTGCCAGCTTTAAGGACACTTACAATCCTCCACGGTATCGTGCTGCCAGTGGCCGCGGTCAGGTTGTGTCTAACCGCGGTAACAAATAGCTCTGGTACTGGAGACCGGGTTTGATTCCTTGTGGGGTATTTCCCCGACCAGGATGCTTGCCAGCTCTAAGGACACTTACAATCCTCCACGGTATCGGGCTGCCAGTGGCCGCGGTCAGGTTGTGTCTAACCGCAGTTCCAACTAGCTCTGGTACTGGGGACCGGGTTTGATTCCTTGTGGGGTATTTCCCCGACCAGGATGCTTGCCAGCTCTAAGGACACTTACAATCCTCCACGGTATCGTGCTGCCAGTGGCCGCGGTCAGGTTGTGTCTAACCGCGGTTCCAACTAGCTCTGGTACTGGGGACCGGGTTTGATTCCTTGTGGGGTATTTCCCCGACCAGGATGCTTGCCAGCTCTAAGGACACTTACAATCCTCCACGGTATCGTGCTGCCAGTGGCCGCGGTCAGGTTGTGTCTAACCGCGGTTCCAACTAGCTCTGGTACTGGGGACCGGGTTTGATTCCTTGTGGGGTATTTCCCCGACCAGGATGCTTGCCAGCTCTAAGGACACTTACAATCCTCCACGGTATCGTGCTGCCAGTGGCCGCGGTCAGGTTGTGTCTAACCGCAGTTCCAACTAGCTCTGGTACTGGGGACCGGGTTTGATTCCTTGTGGGGTATTTCCCCGACCAGGAAGCTTGCCAGCTCTAAGGACACTTACAATCCTCCACGGTATCGTGCTGCCAGTGGCCGCGGTCAGGTTGTGTCTAACCGCGGTTCCAACTAGCTCTGGTACTGGAGACCGGGTTTGATTCCTTGTGGGGTATTTCCCCGACCAGGATGCTTGCCAGCTCTAAGGACACTTACAATCCTCCACGGTATCGTGCTGCCAGTGGCCGCGGTCAGGTTGTGTCTAACCGCGGTTCCAACTAGCTCTGGTACTGGGGACCGGGTTTGATTCCTTGTGGGGTATTTCCCCGACCAGGATGCTTGCCAGCTCTAAGGACACTTACAATCCTCCACGGTATCGTGCTGCCAGTGGCCGTGGTCAGGTTGTGTCTAACCGCGGTTCCAACTAGCTCTGGTACTGGGGACCGGGTTTGATTCCTTGTGGGTTATTTCCCCGACCAGGATGCTTGCCAGCTCTAAGGACACTTACAATCCTCCACGGTATCGTGCTGCCAGTGGCCGCGGTCAGGTTGTGTCTAACCGCGGTTCCAACTAGCTCTGGTACTGGGGACCGGGTTTGATTCCTTGTGGGGTATTTCCCCGACCAGGATGCTTGCCAGCTCTAAGGACACTTACAATCCTCCACGGTATCGTGCTGCCTGTGGCCGCGGTCAGGTTGTGTCTAACCGCGGTTCCAACTAGCAGTGATATGCGACAGCTTTGGTGAAATTTAAATCCCATTATATTTACCGCTTTCCCTCTAATGCTGCCGTTATCATAATAAAATAACAATAAATAGGTTTATAGTAATCTCCTGCTGCTAAGGTTAGGTGAATGAGAACATATTTTAAAGATGCTTGTGAGCAGAAGGTCAAAATTTCAGGTAAGAACTTTTGTGCGCTTTTGCCGGCACACGTTCCTGGTGAGAAGTCGCGAGAGGGGCTGCATTTTAATTTAAGGGCCCTATATATAGTAAGAGATACTTTCTTCAATTAATTACTATAAATTATTATGCAAAAATGTTTCAGGAATATTGCTACAATTATAAGAACAAATTGCCAAGAAAGTGCCGGACACTCTTTTCAGGGGATTAGATTGAATCCAGAGAAAGAGTTCGATACGCGCCATGAATATAGAACAATTAAAACAATCTAGAAATTTATATGTAGGTATCTTAGAAAACTAAAATAATATTATATGGAATGTTTTCTATAGTATGGTGGGTGGAATTTCTTCACAACTGTTATCCGGTATTCAACTATTTACTTTAACTAATAAAACCTTTATATTCACTTGGGTGAGCTTCTTGTCACTTTCTATTCCAATTATACTTATGATATGCAGGGATAAGAAACACCAAAATTTCTACTAGATTTCTACGAAAATAAAGATTTTGGTTTCAGTGAACCTCCTCGCCCTCTAACGTCAAAAGTACGTTTAGAAAAATGCCTGCCGTCGGATTCAATAAATGCAAAAATTCAGTTATATACAGTGTTGTCCAAGAATGCCCGGAGATCTTCAACAAAAGTGACGCTCATACTGAAACTCTCCTTATTTTTATCTCCTGCAAAACAGCTATAACGACTTTGAAATACCAATTTGATATTAGCAGTAACAACAACAACAATAATAATAATAAAAACAATGATAATAAATGGAAAGTCAAACGCTTACTTTGCGAAAATATTTATCTATTTCAAGTGCTGTGGTTATTCTAATATTTCTCACGATGTTAGGAAAGAATATGGAATCTGAGAGAAGTATATACCGATTGTTTTTGTTGTTTTTTTTATTTTACTAGCTCTTTAATGTATAATGTAACGATGATTGAAATTGGTGAAATCAAATAATTTCGGAATTCATGGAGCGTAAAGTTGCTCCACTCACAGGACAAGGGAAACCCCCCGAGAAAGTCTACCCTAAACCAGAGTCGAATTCAGGATCTTTTGAATGTGAGGTAGACACGCTATACCCGTATTTCCCAGGCGGGAGATTAACTCTGGTTTATACACTTGTCTCGTTTGACTTGAAATATCCAGAAAAATAATCTCCCAAGAAATTATAAAGAAATTATATTATAAATATCGGATAATGGAGCGAATACATCCACGACCTGGTGTATATCAACATTACGTTGTACTTCACACACTTTGTATATTAAACATTTAGATTTATAGAATATATTGTGTTTAATTCTTTTATGGGCATTTTAAACTATCAGAAAACGAAAATTAAACCAGGAAATCTCATGTGTTGACTTACTCTATCTTGCAAAAACAATGATTACAAAAGCGCATTCTTCTATGTTCTTCATGCACTGTCCTGAAGCGGTAGTCAAATATTATAAGAGCTGGTTACTATGTGATGGCTTTGAAATTTTGTTCTCTTCCCATTAGGACGGAAAATGAATAAAAAATAACATGTTCCTATTTGAAAAAAGTATATTTGTATATAATTAAAAAAACACATTTATTTTTCACAGAACTATACTGGTGTTGCAAAAATACGGGGCATAATTTGAGGTATGTATTTCCCACATGAAGACAATCAAAATAGTTCATTATAACATGTGTCCGGAAATGCTTCATTTCCGAGTTATGGCCTTTACAACACTGAAAATCCCACCTGTAGACAATCAAAATAGTTCATGTCCGGAAATGCTTCATTTCCGAGTTATGGCCTTCACAACATTGGAATTCACTGGAACTTTTTTCTTTCCGCAGGTCTTTGCCGTCAAAGGAGACATTAGGAGGGCGCTCTGATAGTTCATTCTGAGGAAGGTTACATTCAGTGTTCTTTAGGCGTTAAGACTGTGCGACATTTATTCAAATCAAGAGCTGGCAGAGATACACTTCATGTACGGTAAGATGGACGGCAATGCTGCGCTGGCTCGTCGTTTGTACCAGGAGAGGTACCCACTGCGACAATGTCCAGATCGGAAGACATTTGTACATCTCCATTCCTGTCTGTGCGAGTATGGAACATTCACCTCTCCTGGTTTGGGAAGGGGACGATCAAGATCTACAACTCCAGAAGTGCAAGAGGAGATTCTGGAGGCTATGGACAGGACTCCTGTCAGCACACGACGGTTAGCGTTGCAAGTCAATGTTCCTCATACGACTGTCTGGAGACTGTTGAACGAGTATCAATTGTATCCTTATCATTTTCAACGTGTACAGGCCACGTCACCAGCAGATTACCCTAAACGAGTTAGGTTCTGTCAGTGGCTCTTGCAGCAGTGTGGTGTAAATCCGAACTTTTCTGCCGTCGTATTATTTACAGAAGAAGCACAGTTCACAAGAGATGGCATAACAAATTTCCACAATCAGCATGTATGGTCGCATGAAAACCCACGTGCAACTGTTGTATCTCATCACCAGGTGCGGTTCTCCCTCAACATGTGGGCCGGTATCATTGGTGATGGATTAGTTGGACCCCATGTACTTGTAAACAGACTTACGGGGCAGGCGTACACAAACTTCCTGGAAAAAACCATACCTGACGTTTTCGAAGACACTCCACTGATCAATCATCAACACATTCACTTCTTGCATGATGGCGCTCCTGCACACTTCAGTCTTACGGCTCGCCGGTACTTGGATCGAAGGTTTCCTGATCGATGGATAGGTAGAGGTGGCCCAATTGCTTGACCTCCACGCTCACCTGATCTGAACCCTCTCGATTTCTACTTGTGGGACCATTTAAATTCATTGGTTTATTCGTCTCCGGTGTCGGATTTGGAATCTCTTCGGAATCGAATTGTGGCAAGTTGTGAGGACATACGCAATACTCCTGGAGTTTGGGATCGTGTTCGCAGGTCAATGAGACATCGATGTGAGGTCTGTATTGAAGCAGGAGGTGGAAATTTTGAACATCTTCTGTAAAGACAACAACCTGCGGAAAGAAAAACGCTCCAGTAAATTTCAATGTTGTGAAGGCCATAATTCGGAAATGAAGCATTTCCGGACACATGTTATAAATGAACTAATTTGATTGTCTACATGTGGGAAATACATACCTGAAATTATGCCCCGTATTTTTGATGCACCCTGTTTATGAAAATATATCATAGAAATATATGAGATTTTAATTAAAATCAATGGAGCATTTTGAAAACGTCAGTAATTTGAATTTTTTTTTTATGTAAAGGGTAGCTTGGGGTAGAAGACTTTCTGGATAATCTTCGTGTCCTACCCTTGCAAATGCTGAACTTAAATATTAAGTTTCGTATTTTTCAGGCTTAACGTTTTTGAGTTAAGCTGTTCATAGTCAGGATACATACGCGGATACAAATATTTTTTATTATATAACAAGCTATTCTTTTTATTCAGGAGGTGTCAAATATATATTACCAAACTGTCGGCATCGAAATTTAGATTAGAAGAAAATACTTACTGGTGAAGTAAAGAAATTGAAAATGGATTAAATAGAAATTGAGGTAGTTTACGCTTTATATACCTATAGCTCAAAAACGCTGTTTTTAATGAGATAATTATGGTTCCTTTCGGCCTATATATGAAGAAGGTGGTGCCGTTTACTTGTCAGAGTAAACTCCATGTGTAAGACGAAACATGTGGAACACAGGGATTAGTTGTAACTCAGAGAGGCGTCTCTAAGTGGATTTACGTTTGCGATGCTACATAAACAGACTGCTAGACGTGCTGCAGTATTACTATAAGGAGATTAGTCTACCGCAACTCCATTCAGTGTGTAACCGATACTCCCATTAAATGACTAGACTTTACTTTTAGCTGCTTAAAAATATGCTAGAAAATTACATTGCATTGTGAAAATAGAGATCATCTATTCTTTGATGTGTGATATATTTTTTTCGCGAATAGTAGGTAAGTACTTTATACAAGATGTTTAAAAAAAAAGTGTCTCATATCAAAGAAGATGGGGTCGGTTTGACTTAGAATAATGTTTGCTGTAATTGTATTTTCGAAAACAAATACTGTAAGATATGAACTTGTTACTGCTCTCGAGTGTTGACCCTTCAGAAAATCGACAAATATACTTTATTATCACAAACGTTGTAACATTGTTATCCGAGGCAAAACAACTAATGGACACAAGCCCAAGATAATCATTAAAAAAAATAAGTTGCTTTTAAGGTTTGGAAAAAAGATTCCAGGAAACTGCAAGGTGACACTGGTTATCTATTAGGTTTATATCTTTCAACAAGCAGCCATTAAAGATATAACAGCTTTTATCTTGCTTGGATTAAGTTTTATATTCGTTACGCTTATAAGTTACAGGCCTTGAATTAAAATTTTTAAACGTAAATCTTGTGATCAATGAAACGCCTCATTGTACCGACTAGAAAAGTGGGTTTTCATAACAATGATATTATTATTATTATTAATGTTATTATTATTATTATTATTATTATTAATGTTAGCATTATTATTATTATATCGGTATTTAGCCTCAGAATTTTGCCAAAGCCGAAATCGCTGCTACGCAGTGTTAAAGACGATCAGTCCCTCGGCAAATCTCCAGTTAGACTGAATGACTCTCTCCCACAAAGACTCATCGAAGAGCGACGGAATGATTAAATCAAACTTTTCCTATCAGATGAAATTCTTTTGCGTCACTTTGAAGATGGCCATGCACGTCAGTGGATATAACCGCATCTGGCTCACAACTTGTCGTAGGGGGTAAACAAACAGCTCGATGATATGCATATTTAGGAGTAAAACTTCATGGGGACCAACATGTTTTGATGATATTTGCCTGTGTGTTCTCTAGTTACAGCCATCACTAAGATATGCTCAATGTTATGCATATTTAGGAGTAAAACTTCATGGGGACCAACATGTTTTGATGATATTTGCCTGTGTGACCTCTAGTTACAGCCATTACTAAGGAGATGCTCGATATGCATATTTAGGAGTAAAACTTCATGGGGACCAACATGTTTTGATGATATTTGCCTGTGTGTTCTCTAATTACAGCCATTACTAAGGAGATGCTCGATGTTATGCATATTTAGGAGTAAAACTTCAAGGGGACCAACATGTTTTGATGATATTTGCCTGTGTGACCTCTAGTTACAGCCATTACTAAGGAGATGCTCGATGATATGCATATTTAGGAGTAAAACTTCAAGGGGACCAACATGTTTTGATGATATTTGCCTGTGTGACCTCTAGTTACAGCCATTGCTAAGGAGATGCTCAATGTTATGCATATTTAGGAGTAAAACTTCATGGGGACCAACATGTTTTGATGATATTTGCCTGTGTGTTCTCTAATTACAGCCATTACTAAGGAGATGCTTACTGTTATGCATATTTAGGAGTAAAACTTCATGGGGACCAACATGTTTGGATGATATTTGCCTGTGTGTTCTCTAATTACAGCCATTACTAAGGAGATGCTCAATGTTATGCATATTTAGGAGTAAAACTTCATGGGGACCAACATGTTTTGATGATATTTGCCTGTGTGTTCTCTAATTACAGCCATTACTAAGGAGATGCTTACTGTTATGCATATTTAGGAGTAAAACTTCATGGGGACCAACATGTTTTGATGATATTTGCCTGTGTGTTCTCTAATTACAGCCATTACTAAGGAGATGCTTACTGTTATGCATATTTAGGAGTAAAACTTCATGGGGACCAACATGTTTTGATGATATTTGCCTGTGTGACCTCTAGTTACAGCAATTACTAAGGGGATGCTTACTGTTATGCATATTTAGGAGTAAAACTTCATGGGGACCAACATGTTTGGATGATATTTGCCTGTGTGACCTCTAGTTACAGCCATTACTAAGGAGATGCTCGATGTTATGCATATTTAGGAGTAAAACTTCAAGGGGACCAACATGTTTTGATGATATTTGCCTGTGTGTTCTCTAGTTACAGCCATTACTAAGGAGATGCTCAATGTTATGCATATTTAGGAGTAAAACTTCATGGGGACCAACATGTTTTGATGATATTTGCTTGTGTGTTCTCTAGTTACAGCCATTACTAAGGAGATGCTCAATGTTATGCATATTTAGGAGTAAAACTTCATGGGGACCAACATGTTTGGATGATATTTGCCTGTGTGACCTCTAGTTACAGCCATTACTAAGGAGATGCTCAATGTTATGCATATTTAGGAGTAAAACTTCAAGGGGACCAACATGTTTTGATGTTATTTGCCTGTGTGACCTCTAGTTACAGCCATTACTAATGAGATGCTCGATGTTATGCATATTTAGGAGTAAAACTTCATGGGGACCAACATGTTTTAATGATATTTGCCTGTGTGTTCTCTAGTTACAGCCATTACTAAGGAGATGCTCAATGTTATGCATATTTAGGAGTAAAACTTCATGGGGACCAACATGTTTTGATGATATTTGCCTGTGTGACCTCTAGTTACAGCAATTACTAAGGAGATGCTCAATGTTATGCATATTTAGGAGTAAAACTTCATGGGGACCAACATGTTTTGATGATATTTGCCTGTGTGACCTCTAGTTACAGCCATTACTAAGGAGATGCTCGATGTTATGCATATTTAGGAGTAAAACTTCAAGGGGACCAACATGTTTTGATGATATTTGCCTGTGTGACCTCTAATTACAGCCATCACCTTGGTAAGGAGATGCTCGTATTATTGTGGCGATGCTACAGTTTTTATCATAGAATCACTTACTCCTGTGAATCACACTGTTCTCAGATTATTCCCTGTTACAACATTGTACATTGCCAATGGTTTCGGCAAAAACCGTTGACTTTAGATGACCCCAGAACGGAAATTGAGATCTGGCCATGCTACCAAACCTCCACATCTATCGTCCGTTGGACCTTTAGAGTTATTTATTGTCGCATGCGGCCTAAAAAATGGATTCTGCTTGTGCATAAATCAGCAAGATTCTTCATCAGCTGCAGTTTTTCCGAGGATCGCATTCTACCACTTACAACACCCATTTCTCCATTTGGTATTTAAGATTAGTATCGTCCAGGGATGCGAGATGAAGATTTGAGAAAAATCCCCCACCCCTTCTTACCCTCTACATGTAACTTTTTTCGAAAATTTTGATTTTGTCAAAATGGCTCAACGGATTTTGATTCAAATGTCATATATTAAAGATATTTACACGACAAATTAAATGTATATCTTGAATTTACTGGATGGATTTTACGTAAATTTGCATAACTGTTAAACCGTAGGAGATGGACAAAAACTTTCCCCACAGAAAATGTAGAGCACATTAAAATACGCAATTTATGTTATATACACTGTTTTCGTGGGGTTTGTTGTTTTTGAAATATCCCTTGTTTTTAGTTTCAGCGTTAAAAACTTATACTTTTCTCATACAGGAATCTGGCAACTCCTGTCCATATAAACAAAGGAACTTCAGTAACAAAGTAGCCAGCTTTTGAAGCTATGGTACTCCCTTATTTAGCTTCTACTTACCAGGAAGCAAGTTTCGAATTTAAATAATGTTCTTTATCATGCATCTATTGCCCTCAGCCGTAACAGTATTTGATTTGCTGCTTAGAATTCTTTCATTAAGACTATCTATTTTGAACATCAATGTTTCTACTATCTAAGCAAGGAAAAATAAGTAATTTACAGAGATTTTTTATTGAAGGAAGAATTAATTTATGAAAATTACATTTCATGTCTCTAAATCGAGAAATAGACGCTTTTAAAATTAAAATAAACATATGTACTTGTTTTTAGGTAGTGGACGTGGAACGAATACCTACGTGTTCCAGACTGGTATAAAAAGTGGGCAGCTGAAGTAGCTCCAGAAGGGTTTTATGGTGGTGTTTGACCTATCTTTGTGGCCCGCATTAGGCCCTCTCCCTCTTGGATAGAGTTTATTTTTAACTTTATACTTTCAGATTTCAAAGGTTCACTTTTAAAAGCTTGCTAGGATCACTTTAGGCCTTGGGTGTTAGAGCTGCCTTTGCTGGAATGCTTGGTTCAAGGGAAGAAGCACCAACTTTGTTTCCTGGAACCTTCTAATAATCACTTTGAAAGTAATTAAAACTGCGGGTCGCATGTTTTCAAGTACAGCATGTTACATTTTACACTGATTGTTCCATTAAGGAGCTCCTAGAAGTTGTGTTGTATAACCCGCTTTTAACTTCTATGGTCACGTCAGGGGATTTGACTTATATCCACTATAAGTTATTATTGCCTTTATGTCATCAAACACACACACTCCTATACACCCTCACATGCATACTTCCAGACTCTGCAAAGGATAGGGAATGCTTCTGGTAAAAGAAACATTACCCGCCCCCAGCTGATCGAATTCGGGACCTCCGGGTGAGAAGTCAGCTTGTCACTTTTTTTTCTCTTTTTTTAAATACAGTGCCGGAGTCTGGTCGGGACTCCGCCACTGTATACCCTACTTATATTTACCTAATGTTTTTACTTTGTTTGCTGTATGATTACTGAATTGCTGCTTTCTTCTTTTACACACACATATAACACCCATGCCAAGGCAGGACTAGAACCCACGATGCCCTGAGCTGCGAAGCACCAAAGCGAGACGCCTTGGCCATGGGGAGTTATAGGGCAGTTTTATTAGAAGTTATTTACCGCACTAGAGAAAGCGCCTTCAAATAACGGCTTTAAAATTATTGCATGATGAGTCCCTACTAGGCTGTACCTTTTAACAATAATGTGGTAAACCGCTTCAAGCAGTACTCTTTTTGACATCCAAGTTACCGCGATGCTAAAACAGATCAAGCACAAATAATAATGAGCATTATTTTCCTACCGTTTTGGAAGGAAATACTACGATCAGATGCTTAAAAAGCATAGTAAATGCTATTCTTTTGAGTACAATATCGATCTAGTACTTTTACTTCCATCCTTGGAAATACTATGACTTATGCTTAAAACTAGAAGATGTATACTAAGAGAAATGCCTTTCCACAAACTTCGCTTGTTTAATACATTTTCATAATAAAGAAAAATGTCTATATTTCGTCAAATTCAGACTAGAAGGACGTTTAAAGAAAGAAAACAGCCTTAAGATTCTGACTTCAAGCAAATATTTTAGTTCGGTAGACAGGATTCGGAGTGGTTAAAGGGAGTCAAAATATCCTATCTTGGTATCTTAAAGTTTGACCCATTATCTCAGTAACTATTTGAAATAATGGGCTAAATTTGTCAAGGTATATTCAGCAAATTTGTTATAGTTTATTTATGGAAAATAACGCATTTATGTTCATTAGAAGGAAAGGTATACATTTTTTAATAAAGCTCTACAAATTTCATTGAAAAATATTGATTTTTAAATTTAAACATAAATAGCTAATATATATAGATATATATATATATATATAGATATTGCATATATATTAGCTATTTATCTACATAAGTATATATATATATATATATTAGTTATATATACATAAATATTTTTCGTTAAAATAAAACTTATTTAGGTACAAAAGTGAGGTAAAAATTATAGACTTGTATGTCAATCAGCATCTCAGTTTATGGGACATTTATTTGTATAGACAATTTTAAATGTTCAGAAATTACTTTCAAACATAACATTTAAAAAAAGTTATAACCAAACTTTCCAAAACACAACTTTGCAGCACATGGAGACGGTACGAGCGCGATGACAATGCCACCAACAACTTAAGTAAAACTTTCCGATATAAATAAACAAAGATATGTTCTCTAAATAATGTTTACAAAGTTAGTAATGTTTTACCAAGTGAGTGTCCAAAAAGTTCTAAAAACTATTACCCATGATTATTTTCAACAATATTTTAAAAATATTTACAATGAAAGTTATACCAAAATGAAATAAAATAATGCTTATTGGTAAGCATTAAGTTACTTATTCTAATGGTCATCAGGTTTGATGTTTCAGTGCAACAATAGTCATTTCAAACGATTACTTGTAATTACGTTCTATAAAAATAATGCCTTCGCAGAATTATTTGATCAATCTAAAGGACGTTTATCTAGCAGTGTCACCACTTTTATTTCTACTAAAATAAATACATATCGCTTGTTTCTTCATTCCTGCACACACATACGCACACCATAAAATATTCCCTAGTGCTAGGGTCAATTCATAAGTGCCGGGTCTCTCAATGAAAACAGCATTTAAAAAAAAAGTTGTTTTTCTTATTTATCAACATAATCTCCAGAAAGGCTAATACATTTGTCATATCGGTGTACCAATTTAGTAAAACCATCTGTGTAGTGCGATTTATCAAGGTCCTCAATAGCTATTTACCGCAATAATGACCTCTTCGTCCGCCAAGAAAATGTTTGAGCTTTGGGAACAGGTGGTAGTCACTGGGTGTCAGATATGGCGAATAGGGTGGATGTTCAAGCAGTTCCAACTCTAATTCGCACATTTTTCCCGTTGCAATGACTGAACGAAGCGCCTGAGCATTGTCGGATAAAACACGATTTTTTTTTTTTTTTTTTTGGCTTAATGAGGTATTTTTGTTTTCACCTCGTCACTCAAACATTGCAATAAGCTTACGTAGTAGTCACCAGTAATACTTTTACCCTTTGCCAATAAACAATAAAAGTAATTCTCTGTGCATCCCAGAAAACACTCGCCATAAACTTGTTAGTTGACAAAATTGACTTTGCCTCATTTGGAGCTGGTTCACCTGACGCAAACCACTGTTTTGACTGTGATTTACTTTCTGGAGTGTAGTGATATATCAAAATATCATCCTTGGTAATAAACCGTCTCAAAAGGTCACTAGAATTTTTACGGTAGAGCTCCATATTTTTAACAGAAACAGTTTTTATTTGCAGGTGTCAATAAACGCGGCACCGATCTTGCACAGACCTTTGAAAACCCAATACACCGCTTAAAATATTATCCTCACGTTTTTGATATGTTTACAGCCTCTTCCAGTACTAAACGATGAATTTTTTCAATGATCTCTGGAGTTGTCACTTCTACAGGGCGTCCAGAGCGAGGCTCATCACTAGTGCTCGTACGTCCCATTTTAAACTCTGCAACCCACCTTTAATCATGGAATATGAAGGGGCAGAATCTTTCAATGTACTGTCCATTTCCTCCTTGATTTCTTTAGGCGTTAAGTCTTTCAAACGGAAGTATTTAATCATTGCTCGTTTTTCCAAATCCTCCATTTTGGTGAAAAATCTAAAGTTGTTTTGTTTAAAATGCTGTCATTTGAAAACTAAAGAAGTTATTGACCTGTAACTATGGATACAAGATAGTCTAAGGTTAAACTATACGATACTATTGTCTAACTGGCCTAGTGCCGCCATATCTGTGTGAGGCCCGGGACTTATCAGTCGACCCTCATATTTCCTTTCCTTTAACGCATAAGGGGATCAAGGTATGAAAATTTAAAATTCAATATATCCTTATCAATTACTATAATAAATTATCACATACTTCTCTTGTTATATGCAATTAATTCTGAAATTTTGAGAAAATATATTAAGCAGCTTTTGTGAAGGAAAATATTTTTGTTTTAAACTATCTACTATATCAAAAAAGTTCCTTGAGCTTCAGTTTTCAAAATTTTGTAGAAAAACGTGATATATACATTACAGGAATATGAGTTTTAAGATTATTGCACGAGTTTCAAGTTAATTAAGTATTATTGCAGAAAAAGATAAATTATTCCATCTTAATTTTTTAATTCTTTATAGATTAATTAGTTATGTTAGTACATCTACTAATTAATTTCACCTACTTAGAAAATTAATTCGATAATTTTTATGTAATATAATATCACAGTTTACTGGTTAAAAAATAAATCACTTGGTTAGATTTAAACGTACGACATAAGGAGCATTTACATGCGTTGGGAAATGCATTCAGAGAAATAGGTATGCCTTTTAATGTTTGGGTGTCATTTGTTTCCATTAAAACTTCCATTTAGAAGATCACGCGACAATTGCCTAAATTGAAAGTGGCTGAAAATGACTTCAGAATATTAATCGAAAAGTACCATGGTATATTAGTGTGCTAAAATCCAAAAAAAGACAATCGCCAAAAATCAGCTAATCGAGGTCGGTAGATTGCAGTTGTACAATATTAATAAAGAATATTCTACTTACAATTATGATATATTTGGTAATGGGGGAGGTCTTGTATCTTCGAAATGTTATCCCAGAAATACTAGAGTATATCTATCGGTCTTTCATTGTTTGTTATGTACGCTTAAAGGAGTGAATATCCATGATAACTATTCCAAAGGAGCGTAAACTGTAAACACATGTGCTTTTGTAATTTCAGGTTTATTTAAGGAATCTAAGAGAAAAGACTTTATGACATTTTGCAGCTATGGATTTTGATAGATTCACAAAATGCATGCACTTATAAATCGATTTAAGTAAGCATTCTTAAGGAGACCAACCTGTGAAAATTATCCAAAATTCGTTAAATGTTGATTTTTGGATGTTATCACATTAATGTACCTTAGTCCCTGTATATCAATATGCTGGAGTTATTTTCAGGCACTTAAAATTTAAACACGTGTCGCATGAGTTTTTAAATGAATGTTTTCTGGTAAGAAAATGACATTTAGAATAATGTTAAAAGACGTTTTTCTCCAATGTATATACTCAACATATTTCGTGCAACACATATCTCAACCAATTAGTTAATTTACTATTAGAGAATCTTAAATACCATAACAAATAAAATTATCGAATTAATTAACTAAGTAAATAAAATTATTTATGTATTTGTATTAACAGAAATAATTAGTCCACAAAAATATTAAAATGTATAATCGAGTAACTTATAATACCTGCAGTGGTATTTATTTAAATTGAAAATAATCCAGTAATTATTTTGAAGTGATATTCCCAGGATTCAAACATGAAGGCTTGTTACCTTTTGAAAACGAAACGGCAACCGCCTTTTCTGGTGCAGTAGTTAAAAGGTCAAGAACAAAAATTCTCAAAATTCACTTGAAGCATTTGTTTGAAATTTTTAAAATTAGTTTTACGCATAACAATAGAGGTATGTGCTAAAATGAACCTCATTGCTTTAAAAACTTTGAATTTGAAATCTTCACAGATTATGTCCCAGAATGCCTAAGTGAGAGCTGATGCGCCTGCGACTGTGAGCTACAAAAGAAACACGTGGCAATAACAAAACTTTCAACTCTGTACGATGATTACTGAAACCTTAGTTGCTGTTTCAGGAGAGTGAGTCAATATTTACAGAGAAGAGAATTACACGTTATTTTGTAGCATCATTACATGAAAAAAGCTGCTAAAAATCTCAGTTCACGCAGGTATGCAAAAAGGCTGATAGCTAGCAGGCCAGATCCACAGTGCCAGTCACCACCTCTTGCGTAACAGGAGACTGAATTCTACAGAAGCAATTAACGTAGAGTGAATGATGATACACAGACTCGACAACACTTAAAGAGGTAACTACTTACTGGCTTTGTCTCTTTAGTGACCGTTATTGGGCAGCTAGTTAATTTCCATTCGTTACTTCTGCAACTGTTATTGAGTAACTAGTTACTTTTCATTCGTTACTTCTGCAACTGTTATTGAGTAACTAATTCCTTTTCATTCGTTACTTCTGCAACTGTTATTGAGTAACTAGTTACTTTGCATTCGTTACTTCTGCAACTGTTATTGAGTAACTATTTACTTTGCATTCGTTACTTCTGCAACTGTTATTGAGTAACTAGTTACTTTTCATTCGTTACTTCTGCAATTGTTATTAAGTAACTATTTACTTTGCATTCGTTACTTCTGCAACTGTTATTGAGTAGCTAGTTACTTTGCATTCGTTACTTCTGCAACTGTTATTGAGTAACTATTTACTTTGCATTCGTTACTTCTGCAACTGTTATTGAGTAACTAGTTACTTTGCATTCGTTACTTCTGCAACTGCTATTGAGTAACTAGTTAATTTGCATTCGTTACTTCTGCAACTGTTATTGACTAACAAATTAATTTGTATTCCTTACTTTTGCAACAGTTATTGAGTAACTAATTACTTTGCATTCGTTACTTCTGCAACTATTATTGAGTAACTAGTTATTTTCCATTCGCTACTTCTGCAACTGTTATTGAGTAACTAGTTACTTTGCATTCGTTACTTCTGCAACTGTTATTGAGTAACTAGTTACTTTGCATTCGTTACTACTGCAACTGTTATTGAATAACTAGTTACTTTGCATTCGTTACTTCTGCAACTGCTATTGAGTAACTAGTTAATTTGCATTCGTTACTTCTGCAAATGTTATTGACTAACTAGTTAATTTGTATTCCTTACTTCTGAAACAGTTATTGAGTAACTAATTACTTTGCATTCGTTACTTCTGCAACTGTTATTGAGTAACTAGTTACTTTCCATTCGCTACTTCTGCAACTGTTATTTGGTAAAGTGTTAATTTGCATTCGTTACTTCTGCAACTTTATTGAGTAACTAGTTACTTTGCATTCGTCACTTCTGCAACTGTTATTGAGTAACTATTTTACATCGCATTCGCTACTTCTGCAACTGTTATTGAGTAACTAGTTAATTTGCATTCGTTACTTCTGCAACTGTTATTGAGTAACTAGTTACTTTGCATTCGTTACTTCTGCAACAGTTATTGTGTAACTAGTTAATTTGCATTCGTTACTTCTGGAACTGTTATTGAGTAACTAGTTACTTTGCATTCGCTACTTTTGCAACTGTTATTGAGTAACTAGTTACTTTGCATTCGTTACTTCTGCAACTGTTATTGAGTAACTAGTTACTTTGCATTCATTACTTCTGCAACTGTTATTGAGTAACTAGCTACTTTGCATTCGTTACTTCTGCAACCGTTACGGGGCAGCTATTTAATTTGTATTCGTTACTTCTGCATCTGTTATTGAGTAACTGGTTAATTTGCATTCGTTACTTCTGCAACTGTTATTGAGTAACTAGTTACTTTGCATTCGATACTTATGCAACTGTTATTGAATAACAATTTAATTTGCATTCGTTACTTCAGCAACTGTTATTGAGTAACTAGTTAATTGGCATTCGTTACTTCTGGAAATATTATTGAATAACTAGTTAATTTGCATTCGTTACTTCTGCAGCTGTTATTGGGTAACTAGTTACTTTGCATTCGTTACTTATGCAACTGTTATTGAGTAACCAGTTAATTTGCAATCGTTACTTCTACAACTGTTAATGAGTAACTAGTTAATTTGCATTCGCTATTTCTGCAACTGTTATTGAGTAACTAGTTACTTTGCATTCGTTACTTCTGCAACTGTTATTTAGTAACTAGTTACTTTGCATTGGTTACTTCTGCAACTGTTATTGAGTAACTAGTTACTTTGCATTCGTTACTTCTGCAACTGTTATTCAGTAACTAGTTACTTTGCAAAAGTTACTTCTGCAACTGTTATTGAGTAACTGGTTAATTTGCATTCGTTACTTCTGCAACTGTTAATGAGTAACTAGTTAATTTGCTTTCGTTATTTCTACAACTGTTATTGAGTAACTAGTTACTTTGCATTCGTTACTTCTGCAACTGTTATTGAGTAACTAGTTACTTTGCATTCGTTACTTCTGCAACTGTTATTGAGTAAGTTGTTAATATGCATTCGTTACTTCTGCAACTGTTATTGAGTAACTAGTTACTCTGCATTCGCTACTTCTGCAACTGTTATTGAGAAACTAGTTAATTTGCATTCGTTACTTCTGCAACTGTTATTGAGTAACTATGTACTTTGCATTCGTTACTTCTGCAACTGTTATTGAGTAACTAGTTACTTTTCATTCGTTACTTCTGCAATTGTTATTAAGTAACTATTTACTTTGCATTCGTTACTTCTGCAACTGTTATTGAGTAACTAGTTACTTTGCATTAGTTACTTCTGCAACTGTTATTGAGTAACTAGTTAATTTCCATTCGTTACTTCTGCATCTGTTAATGAGTAACTAATTAATTTGCATTCGTTATTTCGACTACTGTTATTGAGTAACTAGTTACTTTGCATTCGTTACTTCTGCAACTGTTATTGAGTAACTCGTTAATTTGCATACGTTACCTCTGCAACTGTTATTGGGTAACTAGTTAATTTGCATTAGTTACTTCTGCAACTGATATTGAGTAAATAGTTTATTTGTATTGTTACTTCTGCAACTGTTATTGAGTAACTAGTTACTTTGCATTCGTTACTTCTGCAACTGTTATTGAGTAACTAGGTACTTTGCATTCGTTATTTCTAAAACTGTTATTGAGTAACTAGTTACTTTGCATTCGTTACTTATGCAACTGTTATTGAGTAACTAGTTACTTTGCATTCGCTACTTCTACAACTGTTATTGAGTAACTAGTTACCTTGCATTAATTACTTCTGCAACTGTTATTGAGTAACTGGTTAATTTGCATTCGTTACTTTTGCAACTGTTAATGAGTAGCTAGTTAATTTGCATTCGTTATTTCTACAACTGTTATTGAGTAACTAGTTACTTTGCATTCGTAACTTCTGCAACTGTTATTGAGTAACTAGTTACTTTGCATTCGTTACTTCTGCAACTGTTATTGAGTAATTTATTAATATGCATTCGTTACTTCTGCAACTGTTATTGAGTAACTAGTTACTTTGCATTCGTTACTTCTGCAACTGTTATTGAGTAACTAGTTAATTTGCATTCGTTACTTCTGCAACTGTTATTGAGTAACCAGTTACTTTGCATTAGTTACTTCTGCAACTGTTATTGAGTAACTAGTTACTTTGCATTCGTTACTTCTGCAACTGTTTTTGAGTAACTAGTTACATTGCATTCGTTACTTCTGCAACTGTTATTGAGTAACTAGTTACTATGCATTCGTTACTTCTGCAACTGTTATTGACTAGCTAGTTAATTTGTATTGTTACTTTTGCAACTGTTATTGAGTAACTAGTTGCTTTGCATTCGTTACTTCTGCAACTGTTATTGAGTAACTAGTTACTTTTCATTCGTTACTTCTGCAAGTGTTATTAAGTAACTATTTACTTTGTATTCGTTATTCTAAAATTGCTATTGAGTAACTAGTTACTTTGCATTCGTTACTTATGCATCTGTTATTGAGTAACTAGTTACTTTGCATTCGTTACTTTTCCAACTGTTATTGAGTAACTAGTTACTTTGCATTCGCTACTTCTGCAACTGATATTTAGTAACTAGTTAATTTGTATTGTTACTTCTGCAACTGTTATTGAGTAACTAGTTACTTTGCATTCGTTACTTATGCAACTGTTATTGAGTAACCAGTTACTTTGCATTCGTTACTTCTGCAACTGTTATTGAGTAACTAGTTACTTTGTTTTCGTTACTTCTACAACTGTTATTGAGTAACTAGTTACTTTGCATTAGTTACTTCTGCAACTGTTATTGAGTAACTGGTTAATTTGCATTCCTTACTTCTGCAACTGTTAATGAGTAACTAGTTAATTTGCATTCGTTATTTCTACAACTGTTATTGAGTAACTAGTTACTTTGCATTCGTTACTTCTGCAACTGTTAATGAGTAACTAGTTACTTTGCATTCGTTACTTCTGCAACTGTTATTGAGTAAGTTGTTAATATGCATTCGTTACTTCTGCAACTGTTATTGAGTAACTAGTTACTTTGCATTCGTTACTTCTGCAACTGTTATTGAGTAACTAGTTACTTTGCATTCGTTACTTCTGCAACTGTTATTGACTAGCTAGTTAATTTGTATTGTTACTTTTGCAACTGTTATTGAGTAACTAGTTACTTTGCATTCGTTACTTCTGCAACTGTTATTGACTAACTAAGTTAATTTGTATTCGTTACTTCTGCAACAGTTATTGAGTAACTAATTACTTTGCATTCGTTACTTCTGCAACTATTATTGAGTAACTAGTTAATTTGCATTCGCTACTTCTGCAACTGTTTTTGACAAGCTAGTTACGTTTGTAATCATTATTGAGTAACAAGTTACTCTCTTTCCCATTATTTCTGCAACTGTTACAATGTGCTAACTGTTACAAACTAACCGTTTTATCACGGTAACTGTTACAGTGTGGTAACTGTTACATTGCGGTAACTGTTACTATGTAACCATTATTCTACTTCCTGTCCATCCCTAGTATACAGTGCGTCACATGTTTTAATAAATCTCCTAGGCTCCCTTTGGTAATCCTCAATATTTTAAAGGGAAAGAAAACACCAGATAAAGCCTCGGTCCTATTAGCAGATTCGATGTTCTGTAATAAACAATTATTGGATGTTTAGGAACCTCAACATGCTCTACAGTAGAGGAATTATGAATATAATAACAAAGCCATCTAGTTTTGCTGGAGATGCTGTAAATTAAACGAAAAAAAACTGGTTTGTTGAGAAATTTATGTATTTTAAAGACGGCAACGTGGCCGCAAAGCTAGACTACTCGCTTCTCAGCATAAAGGCCTGGGTTCAATTCCTTGGACCACATGTGAGAGTTGGGGTTTAAAAAAGGAGAATGGGTGCTTTCCCTTTGGTTCTTCTGTTTCTCTCATTATCCATTCCACCAATTGGTGCATCCTTATCTTTCATATCCTCTAATTTCATTCAATTATTATCATCTAATTCGTTACTCATGCACAGCTTCGGGCCGATCCCTTGTTCCGGGCTCTTTATTCTATGATTAACTATTAGTTGGCTCTTTGGCAGACTCGTAACCCTAGTTACTCACGTGTAAGTCTTCCATATGGTTGAAATTGTCCTTTTCCTTCAAGCGAAATACCAGGTGAGTCAGCTGTCCCTTATCTTCGGGTTTTATTCAATCCGCATTATTACTCCAACATGAAAACATCGATCCCATTACTAGGTTCAACCCACGTATTTAACATAGATGTTAAACACCCGATGAAATAGGCACTGATATAGATTTTATCGCATCGCCTTTTAATATACTGGTAACTAGACAGCCGACCACTGCAAAGATTCACTAGGGCCAGCGAATACTACATGTTGAGCTATAAAGTTCTAGGTTGCTCAGTTGGAACTAGCGAAGTGATCTGTTTGCTGCGAAGGTGGTTCGAATCCCCTGCATGTATTAATTGTTTTTACCGTGTAACATTTACAAATTACAATTGTTAATCTGAAAGCGGTTATTATTTTCCTTTTAATTATTTTATACATGTTTTATGGTATTGTTTGGTATTTCTTTATTGGTTAACTACAAGTAGGTAGTTGCTTAAAGATAACTATAGGTAGGTGCAATTGAAATAAGGAAACAGGTACACATTTGAACACAGCAAAGAGGAAAATTACGTAATCAGAGTTTAACATGGAAGTTAAACACAAGTTTGCAGGTATAGAATTATTGTGTCATTAGAAATACCGTTTCATATTAGTATACTTTGTGGCCCTTGACCCTTTTTCTATTCCTGGAATATGACTCCTCTAATGAAGCAAGTGCTCGAACTGATGACCTTCTTGGAAATGCACGCCTGGGCACGCTGTTGAATGGAGCCTCTGACTCGGTGTAGCATGGCGGGTTGAACAGACCTACAGGCCACTGTAATATGCTGGCGAAGGGTTTCTGGATTGTCTAGCTCCTCTGACTTGGTGTAACATGGCGGGTTGAACAGACCTACAGGCCACTGTAATACGCTGGTGAAGGGTTTCTGGATTGTCTGTTGTTCTGACTCGGTGTAGCATGGCCGGATGAACAGATCTACAGGCCACTGTAATACGCTGGTGAAGGGTTTCTGGACCGTCTAGCTCCTCTGACTTGGTGTAACATGGCGGGTTGAACAGATCTGCAGGCCACTGTAATATGCTGGCGAAGGGTTTCTGGATTGTCTGTTGTTCTGACTTGGTGTAACATGGCGGGTTGAACAGACCTACAGGCCACTGTAATATGCTGGCGAAGGGTTTCTGGATTGTCTGTTGTTCTGACTCGGTGTAGCATGGCGGGTTGAACAGACCTACAGGCCACTGTAATACGCTGACGAAGGGTTTCTGCATTGTCAGTTGTTCTGACTCGGTGTAGCATGGCGGGTTGGACAGACCTACAGGCCACTGTAATATGCTGGCGAAGGGTTTCTGGATTGTCTAGCTCCTCTGACTCGGTGTAGCATGGCGGGTTGAACAGATCTACAGGCCACTGTAATACCCTGGCGAAGGGTTTCTGGATTGTCTAGCTCCTCTGACTCGGTGTAGCATGGCGGGTTGAACAGATCTACAGGCCACTGTAATATGCTGACGAAGGGTTTCTGGACCGTCTAGCTCCTCTGACTTGGTGTAACATGGTGGGTTGAACAGATCTACAGGCCACTGTAATATGCTGGCGAAGGGTTTCTGGATTGTCTAGCTCCTCTGACTCGGTGTAGCATGGCGGGTTGAACAGATCTACAGGCCACTGTAATATGCTGACGAAGGGTTTCTGGACCGTCTAGCTCCTCTGACTTGGTGTAACATGGTGGGTTGAACAGATCTACAGGCCACTGTAATATGCTGGCGAAGGGTTTCTGGATTGTCTAGATCCTCTGACTTGGTGTAACATGGTGGGTTGAACAGATCTACAGGCCACTGTAATATGCTGGCGAAGGGTTTCTGGATTGTCTAGCTCCTCTGACTTGGTGTAACATGGTGGGTTGAACAGATCTACAGGCCACTGTAATATGCTGGCGAAGGGTTTCTGGATTGTCTAGCTCCTCTGACTTGGTGTAACATGGTGGGTTGAACAGATCTACAGGCCACTGTAATATGCTGGTGAAGAGTTTCTGGATTGTCTAGATCCTCTGACTCGGTGTAGCATGGCGGGTTGAACAGACCTACAGGCCACTGTAATATGCTGGCGAAGGGTTTCTGGATTGTCTAGCTCCTCTGACTTGGTGTAACATGGTGGGTTGAACAGACCTACAGGCCACTGTAATATGCTGGCTAAGGGTTTCTGGATTGTCTGTTGTTCTGACTCGGTGTAGCATGGCGGGTTGAACAGACCTACAGGCCACTGTAATATGCTGGCGAAGGGTTTCTGCATTGTCTGTTGTTCTGACTCGGTGTAGCATGGCGGGTTGGACAGACCTACAGGCCACTGTAATATGCTGGCGAAGGGTTTCTGGATTGTCTAGCTCCTCTGACTCGGTGTAGCATGGCGGGTTGAACAGATCTACAGGCCACTGTAATACGCTGACGAAGGGTTTCTGGACCGTCTAGCTCCTCTGACTCGGTGCCTAATCCCAAACACACATAAAACTTTGAATAGAAGAGTTTGAAAGTTGCGACAGCAAGTTTCAGACAAGGCAAAGAGTAAACTAATCGACTGCTGTCTTCGTTTGGTGACACTTTGAAACAGCCTATATATTCTCTTGTTCACGTAAAAAAGTTATCAGTGAATGAAGTTCTCGTCGGATGATATCCCGGGCACTTACAAGTGTCATCTGTCAATGCTATGGATGTAGAATTCATATAAGTGCAATATTCATATAAATAATTTTATGTTTACAGCAGCTATAAGAATGTTAAAATACAATAGATGCGAAAATTATTATGTTGCCTTGAAGTTCTCAGAATGTTCGCGCAAATTTCAAAATGCATTTACAGAATAGTAAAAATTCATTATGAAAAACTTCAGAAGTTGCTGACATTAGTGGCGAAGTGGTTCTAGAACTCCCTTCCCATAGATCTTCAGTATTCTCATGGGTGTCATATTTCGCTTACGTCTGGTTTGAAGGAATATGTTTAATAGATTTGCTCCCCACTCTCTGTAGAAGTATAAATGTATGAGTGAATATAAGTGTCTCTTTTGGCAAAACATACAATTTAACGAGAAATAAGAGTATCGGTTGTTTAAAATCTCAGATTCTGCAGCAATTTAATTTAGCTTCTAGCATTAATATTAGGATTGGGATAGGGCTGATGGCTAATGAGGACTTCAATCGCTGGGGCAAAGCACGGCACGTGGGCCATTGTGGATCTCTGTAACTCAGATGACCCCTGAAGAGGGAGAGTTTAGAGGAGATACCCGAAGGTGACCAAATCCGGAACGACGGAGGATGGACGGAGGACCTAACGTTTCCAGATCGAATACACCCGCCCAGCCCCTTCAAACAGACTCCGAGCTCCTATACCGGGCTCCAAGGTCGCGCTTGCTAAAGTACCTTGCTTTAGAGCTTCGTGACGCAGGGGATCGTAGGTTTGAGTCCCGCCTTGGGCATCGGTGTTTGTATGTTTGTAAATGTGTGTATATTTATGTTTATCAGATCCAAAATGAAAACGGCTATCCAATAGAAAAACATAGAAATGTTAGGAAAAAGTAAAAAAGGAATATAGCGCTTGAGTTCCATGTAAGTTTCAGAAACAAATTTGAAAAAATAAATAAATAAATAAAAGGCTCCCTGGAGGTCCCCCCAAAATTTCCGCCGAAAGCATCCGTGTCCTGACAGAGTGTTTCAGTAACGCTGCCAGGAAAGCAGCCTTTAAAGATCGCACATTAACCGTACAAGTGGATACAGGAAATTATGGCCAGGAAAGTCATGGTAAAAGATGAACCACTACAACATTCGCCTGCCAACTCTGATAAGTCAAGAAAAACAAATGTGTTAAAGTGAGTGGCCAACGGGAATCGAAACTAGTGCTCCCAAATTAGGGTTAAAGGCAAGTCTTTGAGCCTGATCCATAAACCAGGGTATTGGAATTAAAGAATTAAAAATAAAAAAATCTGATGTGTCCCACTCACATGACTTTCTCTACTTTTCTGCAACAAATTGTTGTTATAAATCTTATACTTCTATTTACTTTATGCTTATCGAAAAAAATTAGCAGAAATAGTCTTATTACTTGTTTCCTTGTAAGTAGGAGCGAAATAAGGGAGAAGTGATAGTCAAAAGCTGGTTGCTATGTGACTGAAGTTCCTTTGTATGGACACGAGTTGACAAATTCCTGTATGAGAATAGTATAAGTTTTTTAAAACTGAAACCAGAAACAAGGAATATGCCAAAAAACGATCAACTCCAAGGAAAAAAATGCATATAACATGAATTTGTGCGATTTAATGTGCTCTACAGTTTTTGTGTGGTAAGATTTTGTCCATCTCTTACAGTTTAGCAGTTTTAATCAACATCGTTAGAGCCATATTTGAGAAAATCAAAAGTTCCATACAAAGGGTGGGGAGTTTTCTTTAATATCTTCGCGTCGCATTTTAGGAAGATACAAAACTTAAAGGCTAAGTTTGATATTTAACGGTCCTTTCGTATTTGAGCTATGCTGCCCACCGACACATACATACACACACACACGGACATTTTTCTAAAAATGCTTTTTTTGGATTCAATAAGATCCAAAACATGTATTATGGTATCGAATTTTTGGCTGCATTACAATACACTATATACATAGTACGTATAGAGAAAGTAAAAATATATAAAACATAACGAAAGAGAGAGAGACTGCTCTTTATATTCTTCGCCTGTATGGTATTGTGTTCCACCGGAAGAAAGTCTATTTTAATCCTGGCCTCAAAAGTAATTTATAAAACTGTGTTCGTGAGTATTTATCAGTATCAAAAGCTATTAAACAAAATAATGAAACTAACAAAAATATATAATAAACTTTGTATTTTGTTACAAAAGGTGAAAATTTCATGGCAATTTGTCCATAAAAATATTTTTAAGTGAAAATGACTCTTAAAATTTAATTTTTCCAACAGAGGCTTAACAACAAATTTGTTAACAATTCACAGCAATACTATTATAATTTATAACATATTGATGTCGTTTATATAATTTAAAGCAAATAAAGGTAGCCAGAATATTGTAGGGCAAGATTTTCCTGTTTATTGCAATAAGTTTTTCTTGGTTGGAGTTTTCTACTATGGTAAAAACAATTTTTAATCACTAAACTTTATTAATCCTAATTTCTGTATTTCCAGGAATTAGTTGGATACTAAAATATTCTGTATCAGTTTTTATTTCCAATAGGCATAGCGTGTCTAATTTTATTGCGATTTGTTACTTCATCACATGTATACGTGTATAAGCTTTTTACAACTATTCTGTGTTAATCTTCTGTGGTATTTATGTGAAACGCAGATAAAAGGAACAAGTTTTAGATAACCTATGCATTTTTCTGGAAGAAATACAATTTTATAAACTTTCGCTTTGAAATATTAATGTATATACTGACTAGATCATATAAAATTATATTCCATTTAATATACTGAAATGAAACGAAAATATTTTGCTGTTTTAGATTCAATTTTGTTTTATTTGCTATAAAATGGTAATGGTACGTACTTTGCTGGATTAAAGAAAATGTTAGCTTACTTTTGGTAGAAACGGTAATCAATATATATGTTTAACTATCTGCATAACATTTAGTTTATATAATGTAGCTTTGAAATGGTAATGCATACGAAAGCTATTTTACAACGTTTTACTTTAATTAGTTTTATCTGAGAACTGTTTACAGAGATAAGTATTGAAGATAGTCAAAGCAAATTCATGAGTATAAACAGATAATTATGTGTTATAAACGTGTTGTTTAAATCATTGTTGATGAGTTTTAACTTAAGTATATTGTAACTAAGAAAATATGTTACTTGGTCTCTAGTCCGTTCTATTAAATAAAATCTAAAATTGTTCGGCAACAGTACACTACTACACTTCCTATAATCGTTTCATCTATAACAATTAAAACTTAAAATCCGTCTTAAAATAAATTCTTAGAAAATGACCGATAATAAACTTCTACTAAACTTATCAGGATGCCCTCCTATAGAATATATCTGAGAGATATCTAATCAAATTGACCTTGATACCTGTCGCAGGAAAATGTCGGTTAGCGGCAGCGGAAAGGCTTCACGGCCGTCTCTACGCGTCGTTAGGTCCTTTCATCATTACTTAGCGGAAATCCTTTCTATCCAGAGGGGGTAAAACACTTCAAAGAAAAGAGGGTTAATAGTTAATGTCTCCTTCCAGACATTTCCGTGTGGCAGTTTGCGAATTCTCTTGTGTTACAAAGCATGCGTCTGGTGTCGTGTAATCTCGCCCGCTCTTCCATTACCTGCCATACATAGCGACTTGGCGGGTTGCGTGGCGGCTAGGCAATTCCCCTGCTGTCACGTTCAACCGGAATTATATTGCTTTTAGAAGACAACGGAATTCCTTTGCACAATGCGTTCTTTTGAGTATCGGACATTTTAGGTTCAGGTATTTAAGACATGTACATAGAAAAATAGTTTATTATTTAATAAATAATGAATAAACATGAATATAATTAAACAATTATCAGTCATCACATGGTATCGACCACTTAGTCCCTACATACCAAAAGATTAACTGTTAATTCTCAAATTCCTGACCTCTTAGACAGACTCCCAAATAAACATGCTTATTGTCCTTCTCCTTGTGGGATAGACCCCTTTTTAGTTTCTCCGTTGATTTTCTTGCCAACAGCTTTTTATGTGATACTGTAGATTTATATTTATCATATTTGTATTTCGCCATGCTTAAGTAGGAGTGCCTCATATGGTGAAATCTGCTAAATGTGGTAAAAATGAGAATTATTTTTTACTTTCTCTAGCCCCGTATGTACAATGTATATAGGGATGGACAAGTATTGTATTCCACCCAGAAATTCGATGCCGAGATTTCACCGGAAATATATGTTTTAGGACCCCTCTAAAACGAAAACACGGTTAAATATCAGACTTGGTATTCAAGTTTGGTATCTTCCAAGGATGCGACACGAAGATTATCAAGGAAATTCCCCCACCCTAGCTACCCTTTACATGAAAAATTTTCGAAAATTTTGTTTTTCTTAAAAATGGTTCTAACGATTTTCATTAAAATATCACATATTAAAGCCATTTGTATGACAAATAAAATTTATATCTTGAATTTTCTGCGAATAGTTTTTAAAGACTTGTTTATTCTGGATGAATGTTGTTTAGTTTGGAATAACTGGTAAATGGTAAGAGATAGACAAAAACTTACAACACAAAAATGTAGACCTCTTTAAAATACACAACTTATGTCATATACATTTTTTTCGTGGAACTTGTCATTTTCGAGGTATTCCTTGTTATTTGTTCCCGTTGTGAAGTACTTATACTTTTCTCAGACGGAAGTGTCCGTTTCTCTCTTGTTCTACTCCTGGTAAAGCAATGACAATCGCATAACGACGGCTTTAAAACATTTGACTATCACTTTAGCTAGTGCGTTCCCTTTGTTCCATTCTAATTATAAGAAACTAAGTAATAAAATTCTGCTAATGTTTGTCACGATTAGCGTGGTGTTGAAAGAGGAGTTATCTTTCATAAGAAGTGTGTTTGTAGAGTAGCTACAGAAAAGCACGTGAATGTAACACATTAGATTTTTATTTTCTTCATTTTTATTTTTTGCACTTTATCGTACGTATAAGCGTATACAATTGTTTTTATTGATTTTAATAGATGTGTCTTCAACATAAGCCAATGTTTGCATTAATTGAAGCCAGTTCTTAAAGCAATGTTATACGTATAAGCGTATACAATTGTTTTTATTGATTTTAATAGATGTGTCTTCAACATAAGCCCATGTTTGCATTAATTGAAGCCAGTTCTTAAAGCAATGTTATACGTATAAGCGTATACAATTGTTTTTATTGATTTTAATAGATGTGTCTTCAACATAAGCCCATGTTTGCATTAATTGAAGCCAGTTCTTAAAGCAATGTTATCCGAATAAGCGTATACAATTGTTTTTATTGATTTTAATAGATGTGTCTTCAACATAAGCCCATGTTTGCATTAATTGAAGCCAGTTCTTAAAGCAATGTTATCCGTATAAGCGTATACAATTGTTTTTATTGATTTTAATAGATGTGTCTTCAACATAAGCCCATGTTTGCATTAATTGAAGCCAGTTCTTAAAGCAATGTTATCCGAATGTGTTTCAAAAGCCACATTTTTATAATGTCTCACTGCTTCATTGAATGACGAAAGTGTATTTTATCTTAATTTTTGGAAACAAAAAGAAATCAAAGGTGCTTCAGCGGGGCTCTAAGCTGAAGCTTACGTGATTTGAACTTTTTGACATTGAAATGCCCAGGTTTACTTCTGCTTTATATGATGATGCATTGTTAGAATGTGCAATTAATTTACCTTTTGGTATTTTTTTTACAATTATGCGTTTTTAGGAATTTCTGTACCAATTAGAATATTTTCAAGAAAATGCCCCACCCCAACTTCCCTTTACATGCAACTTTTTTCGAACATTTTGATTTTCTTAAAAATGGCTCTAACATGTCTTATATTTTAGATATTTACTTGCCAAATAAATTGTATATCTTGAATTTTCTGGGAATAGCCTCAAAAGATGTCTTTATTCTAGATGATTTTTACTGACTTTTTCATAACTGCTGAACCGAGATAGACAAAATCTTACAACTCAAGACATGTAGATGCAATAAAACCCACTTTTTATATACATGTGTATCGCGGAGTTGATCATTTTTGACATATTTCTTGTTAATGGTTTCAGCTTTAAAAACATGCTTTTCTCATACAGGAATTGGTCAACTACTGTCCATATAAACAAAGGAACTTCAGCCACATAGCAACCAGTTTTTTACTAGCACTTTAACCTATGGTACTCCCTTATTTCGCTTTTACTCGCAAGGAACCAAGTAGTAAGACCTATTCTGCTATTTTTTCTCCATTAGCTTGAAGTAAATAGAATTATAAGATTTTTAACAATATTTTGTTGCAGAGATGTAGAGAAAGTCATGTGAATGGAACACATCAGATATTTTTTTTTTAAATTTATTCATTTCTTATTTTATTTTTTATTTCTTTATTTTATTTTAATTTATTTCTTGTTGTTGATCAGACGCTCGTTTATGAAGAACCCACCACAATAAACTTTTATAGCTTGGATACCAACTCCCAACTAGCCCAAATAAATCCCTAAGGTTGATCTTATTCCGGTATTGTTGTAGCATCAGCTATGGTTGTCTCAAATGTTTATGAAGAACCCACCACAATAAACTTTTATAGCTTGGATACCAACTCCCAACTAGCCCAAATAAATCCCTAAGGTTGATCTTATTCCGGTATTGTTGTAGCATCAGCTATGGTTGTCTCAAATGTTTATGAAGAACCCACCACAATAAACTTTTATAGCTTGGATACCAACTCCCAACTGGCCCAAATAAATCCCTAAGGTTGATCTTATTCCGGTATTGTTGTAGCATCAGCTATGGTTGTCTCAAATGTTTATGAAGAACCCACCACAATAAACTTTTATAGCTTGGATACCAACTCCCAACTAGCCCAAATAAATCCCTAAGGTTGATCTTATTCCGGTATTGTTGTAGCATCAGCTATGGTTGTCTCAAATGTTTATGAAGAACCCACCACAATAAACTTTTATAGCTTGGATACCAACTCCCAACTAGCCCAAATAAATCCCTAAGGTTGATCTTATTCCGGTATTGTTGTAGCATCAGCTATGGTTGTCTCAAATGAGGCTTCTTCTAAACCGATATTCAGGATTATTTAGGCACTGATGACGATTTAAACCGTTAAAAGTTATAGTAGTCAAATTCATTTTGGATAAACGATAATTAACAATCTATTAAATGAAATAGAACATCTACACGTCAATCAGCTTGCAAAAAAATTACAATTAGGTATCAGATGTAAGCAATTTAATTTGGTTTTAAAAACATTACATTCTAAAAAATTTCAGCGCTATTGAACTTTAAACTCCATGTCTCTCAAATACCTTTCCAACATCCCTTACTATTCAAAATACTCCTTGGATCACGGTTTATAATAAATTAAATTTAGGGACATTTTGGTTTAAATTGCACATTTCTAGGTTTCTGTGTAGATTTTTTGAAGTTTTACTGTGATTACCTTGTTTATATTAAATTGAATACCAAATTTCATTCAAATCATTTTGCATTAGAAATTTAAATATATTGCAAAATCAAAATGACCCATACGCCTCGAAATTTGATAAAATTCGTTGGTTCTTTCTGAATTGAAACTCCGAGGTTCACACAATACTTTAATATGTCAATAATGTTTATTGCTCAATTATTATAGACTTTTTAAAAACATTTTAATTTTAAAATTAACCATTTTTATAACCATGTATTTCTTTTTGGAAAGTACATTTGGCGTTACAAGTTTTTGGTGAATCATAAACTTACAATAGATACCTCTGTACATTATGGAAAATTGTAGTTGTATTTAAACAAACACTGAGAGGCTTGAACATTTTGAAAGTGTGAAAGTTTGATTTTAGAAAAGCACTGTTTAATGAAATGCTGTGTATTGTACAATCTTTATATGATACCAGAGGCTGACGCAATGGGAGTACACTAAGTATTAAGGTTTCGTCAACCATGAGTATTTGTGATAAGAAAACAATTTTCGATTTTTCCAACGACGGTCCAACTTTTACTCCCAACGTCCCGTAATATTTTAAGGCCAACTTGTAGAATTACAGATTTAAACATTTCTTCCTTCCTTCCTTCATTCCCTTCCTACCTCCCTTCTTCCATCTTTGCCACCCTCCTTCCTTCATTCCTTCTTTTCCTCCCTACCACCCTTCTTCCATCCTTGCCGCCCTCCTTCTTTCCTTCATTCGTTCCTCCCTTCCTTCCCTCCCTACCTCCCTTCTTCCATCCTTGCCGCCCTCCTTCCTTCCTTCATTTCTTCTTTTCCTCCCTATCTCCCTTCTTCCATCCTCACCGCCCTCCTTCCTTCCTTCATTTCTTCTTTTCCTCCCTACTTCCCTTCTGCCATCCTTGCCGCCTTCCTTCCTTCATTTTTTTCTTTTCCTCCCTATCTCCCTTCTTCCATCCTTGCCGCCCTCCTTCCTTCATTCATTCCTTCCTTCCTTCCCTCTCTACCTCCTTTCTTCCATCCTTGCTGCCCTCCTTCCTTCCTTAATTCCTTCTTTTCCTCCCTACCTCCCATCTTCCATCCTTGCCGCCCTCCTTTCTTCCTTCGTTCCTTCTTTTCCTCCCTAGCTCCCTTCTTCCATAATTGCCGCCCTCCTGCCTTCGTTCCTTCTTTTCCTCCCTAACTCCCTTCTTCCATCCTTGCCGCTCTCCTTCCTTCCTTCCCTCCCTACCTCCCTTCTTCCATCCTTGCCGACCTCCTTCCTTCTTTCATTCCTTCCTTCCCTTCCTACCTCCCTTCTTCCATCCTTGCCGCCTTTCCTCCTTCCTTCCTTCCCTACCTCCTTTCTTTCATCCTTGCCGCCCTCCTTTCTTCCTTCCTTCTTTCCCTCCCTACTTCCATCCCTGCCGCCCTCCTTTCTTCCTTCCTTCTTTCCCTCCCTACTTCCATCCTTGCCGCCCTGCTTTCTTCCTTCCTTCTTTCCCTCCCTACTTCCATCCTTGCCGCCCTCCTTTCTTCCTTCCTTCTTTCCCTCCCTACTACCATCCCTGCCACCCTCCTTTCTTCCTACCTTCTTTCCCTCCCTACTTCCATCCTTGACACCATCCTTTTTTCCTTCCTTCTTTCCCTCCCTACTTCCATCCTTACCGCCCTCCTTTCTTCCTTCCTTCTTTCCCTCCCTATTTCCATCCTTGCCGCCCTCCTTTCTTCCTTCCTTCTTTCCCTCCCTACTTCCATCCTTGCCGCCCTCCTTTCTTCCTTCCTTCTTACCCTCCCTACATCCATCCTTGACACCATCCTTTTTTCCTTCCTTCTTTCCCTCCCTACTTCCATCCTTGCCGCCCTCCTTTCTTCCTTCCTTCTTTCCCTCCCTACTTCCATCCTTGCCGCCCTACTTTCTTCCTTCCTTCTTTCCCTCTCTACTTCCATCCTTGTCATCCTCCTTCCTTCCCTCCCGACCTCCCTTCTGCCTTCATTCCTTCCTTCCTTCCCTACCTCCCTTCTTCCGTTCTTGCCGCCCTCCTTTCTAACTTGTAGGTGAGTCTTATGTCTCCAGAACATACAAGTCTCTACTTCCCCATCTTTTGTGGAGAAATAGAGACTCTGGATCAGAGAGAAGCCAGGATGGGTGATCGGCCGATGCTTGGTATGAAAGAGAGGAAATGGATGATATAAAATGACGGTGAAATAGATGAGAGAAAAGGTGATTATGGAGCTATTGGTGGGACGAATATCAGGGGAAACAGGAGAACCTGACCAGACGCCGCTTTGTCCACAACAAGTCTCGCCTTTTAAAATATTAAATGGTTCCGTAGATTCTGATTATTTGCATAGCTGATATTACAATCTTGAGCAGTTCAATAACATATATGTACAACTTATTTCTCCTAAACAATACAAAATAATAAGTAATGTGTTTGTATGCTAAGCTCAAATTATGCATTTTTACGGATTTTAATTATCAAGGAACGTTCATATTACCAATGGTTAGTTATAAATAAAATAAGATATAGCTAAATAACTTATTCGCATGGTTTCTTTAAAGTTATTTTACCAGAGTATTTTGCGTTTATCCTAAAAGCCAAAGCAATGAGAATAAAATATTGGATTTTTGGATAACGGGATACTAATTATCTTAACAGTGCAGTAGGGAAAGTCCAAATTTTGACACAAATTATAATAATACAGTAGTTTTAATAAAAAGCATAGAATGAGGAAGCTCTTTATTATTTATGTTTCTTATCTTGATGAGAGACATAATACACCCGAAAATAATTGGATGTGAAAAGTTCATGCTTTGGTTGTTATGAAAACTGACGGAATCATTACTTTTTCTGTTCTATTTATATCGTACCTTTAACTGCAATGATCATATTGGTGTATTTTAGCTTCATAATTGAGGTTTTAACCACCCACATAGGTTTGCATTGATTAAATGGGTTTTATTTGGATTTTCTACATTAAATCACATACACAATCACACTCCATTCGTACCTCCAAAATGTGAAGAGGACAGAAAGTAGTCTTGGCTGGAGGTCAGAAAATTCCCTCACTACCGCTCGTACTATAGGTATGTGTTACACAGACTAAACGTTTCTAAAATAGTACTTAGCAAACTCAAAGTAGTTTTCTTCTTCAAGGGATTACCCTGCCAAATGCCCTTGGGGCAGTAGCCTGTCAAAGTGCAAGTGAACTTTGGTCATCCTGGAATGGTGGTGAAGAAGGAAATAAAAGGTCGCTATGAAAGTGGTGGGCGAGTAACTTGATCATCACCATTTCAGTTAAAGATCATTTCCCCCAAATAAAAACTTATGTCACTTTGGTTTGAATTCAGGACGTCATTAATACCATCTCGTTCCATAAATTGTTTCTTACACTTTTACTTTCTCTACACGTAATATGTGCATAACCTATAGAGAAGGTATTGCATTTCTATAAAAAATTCGATACCGATATTTCACCCAAAATCCATGTTTAGGGCTTCCCCCAATCCAAAAAAGCATTTTTAGAAAAAGGTCCATGTCCGTGGACAGCATAGCTCAAAATCGAAAAGACCGTTGAATGCCAAACTTGGTATCTTTCAAGGATGCGGCTCGAAGATTTTCAAGAAAACCCCCATCACAACTATTGTTACATGGACATTTTTTTGAAAATTTTGATTTTTTCAAAAATAGCTCTAACGATTTTGATTAACATACGTATATTAAATATATTTACTTGAAAAATAAAATGTATATCTTGAATTTTCTGGGAATAACCTCTGAAGACTGCTTTATTCTGGATGAATTTTACGAAATTTTGCACAACTGCTTGAACCGCGTTTGCAAACATGATATCCTTACCAGAAACATACTGACAGTGGTCTAAATCAGCTTTTCTCAACCAATACGTTATTGTACAATTCTTGCGCTTCCTCCCAGTTCATTCCTACGCTTTATTTAGTCCTGACAACAACGCATTTTAAAGAGACTATTCAGAATGGTATTTATTTGCTTATGCCATTTTACGTACCAAACATTAATACGTGCTACAAAACATGCTAACGGCAGCCTCCTGAAAGTTGTGAGTACTCTGGTACTCATCTAAGACGAGTTTGGGGATTTTAAACTTAAGGCTTATTGCATAACCAGTTTTCAAATTGCACAAGAATAATTTTACTCTATTCAAAAGCTATAGTTAAAATTCTGCTGTCAAATTGTCGCTCATATTCCTACCGTCATAAATTATCATTTCATTGGTAATCTTTGCTTTTAGAAAATCTAAATTTTACAGAAGTACGATGCTTCTGTGCCCACGTGTGCCCTTACTTCCCTATGTTTTCAATAAGTATAAAGGAAAGTTTCTGTATTTGGCCTTTGGTTGCCTGTCAGGACTTGCTTTAAATACTACTATGGAGATACGGTTTCATATTAAACCAACCTTTAACGATAAAATACATACCTCTAAGCCTATTTTATTTTGTAAATATACACAATTTTGCGGTAAGACTACTAACTTTTTCTCTTTTGCTTAAAAACAATTTCTTTGCAGAAACATTCAGCTTCCGAGCGTGTCATTTTACTTGGGCCCTCCCTTCCCTGGGGTGAGAACATTTTCCTTGGAAGATACTAAACTTAAATGCTCAGTTTGGGTTATAGTGTTCACAGACACACGGGACCTTTTCTAATTTTTTTTTTTCGATACAGGAAGTCCTAAAACGTGAAACCTAGAATAGGATTGTTGGGTGGAATATAATATCTTCCCCTGTGCATTATGTATATAATACGTGTAGAGAAAGTAACAAGACTTACTCACCTAACTTCTCACCTGTACAACTCGGCTCGATTCTTCACCCAGGGTGGAATTTTTTTACTTTTTTTTTTCGATTACATAGAGCTTGGGAATTTATATGTGAGAGTGAAATTAAGTTAAAACAATGAAAAGCTTCAGTGACCGAAACTATAAAAACTCTAAGAGTAAAACACTATCAAGTCATTAAATTAAAGCCTCCTTTTAAACTAAATTTATTCGAGAACCGTAACGTAGAACATTTAAAGATAAAGGCAGAAATCTCCTCCATCCTAAATATTTTAATTTACTATATGGATAATGTGGTAATTAACCTCGTACTCGAAATATAATATGGCCATAACAGCTAATGGATTAAGCAGATGAGCCAAAAACAAAACCAAAATTGAGACAGTATCTTCCTTGCCCGACATAAGTTGCTTGTTCATGATTCTACACACAAGTACAAATCATGTAGATGTGATATTGGCAAAACAATGTTTAATTTATGCTCATGCACATTTGTTAGTTCATCCGCATTTACAGTTTGCTCTCTACATTTCTGGTTGGTTAAATTCTAAGACCCGCAGCATCAGTTTTTAAAATCAACATAACCATTCAAAACCACGTGTGCGGCAGACTATGAATCTGTCAGCCTAGAATGTTTGCTTCAGATGGGAAGAACCTGATGGAGGTTAAAAAACAAAAACAAAAAAAAAAAAAAAAAAAAAAAAAAAAAATGAAGAACGACTGCTGTTACACCCCTGTAATCAACTCATCATAATGAACAATAACTGTAAGCGAAATTCTTTTCCAGTTATATTACTTTTTCTATTTCGTATAAGGTATATAGATAGAGCAGCTATTGTATTCAGCCCAAAAATTCTATATGGAAATTTCACTAGGAATACACATTTTAGAGTCCACTGTATCAACAACAAAAATACATCTAGTTTGGAAAAATGTCCGTTTGTGTTTGTGTTTCTGGAAAAAATAACCCAAAAATAAAAACTTAATATTAAGCTAAATATCTTCCGAGGATGTGACACGACAATTTCCAAGAAAATCCTCCCACCCTACGTTAAATTTGCATGGAAATATTTTCGATATTTTATTTTTCTCATAAGTGGCTATAACAATTTTGATTAAAATATTCTTTATTAAAATATCTACATAAGAAAATAAAATGTAAATCTTAAATTTTATGGGAATAGTGCCTTAGGTCCTTTTCATTTGGAATTCTTTACACAAAAGCGGTTAACTGTAAGAGAGAGGCTAAGCTTACTATTCAAAACATGCAGATCTCGTTAAAACATATCATTTGTCATATACATTTCCTTTGTAGAGCTAATGCCTTTCGAGCTATTCCTTCTTATTTGTTTCAAATTAAAAATTGCTTATACCTTTCTGTAACAGAAAGTCGTCAGCTATTTTTTTTTGTTTTACTCATGGCCATGTAAAGACAAAGGAATTTAAAATTCAGTCGCAAGGGGACTGCTTTTAAACCATTTTATAACACTATACCCTAGTGTACTCCTTATTCCCTCTCTTCTTGTACAGATCTGAGTAATAAGACCATTTCTGCAAAGTTTATCTCGATCAGCATGGAAAAATAATATTTTGTTGGAATAATGAGTTTGTAAAGAAGATGGAGAAAGTCATTTGTTTTATTCTAAACCGATTCATCATTTTGTTAACACTAAACGGAATGACTGCTTATAAGTACAGGATAAACTATATTTGGTTGTAAAAAAGTTTTAGTCTCTGAATAAAAGCATCTTTATAGCATATGTAATAAGTTCCAACGTTCTAGTGCTGATGGATTCTTTCTGCCCGTTTCTAGCTTCACGTTCATTTATCAAAATACTGTTTTAGATATCCCAGCTGATGCCACGACTTTGCCATTGCCGTTGGTATTGAAAAAAAGTCTAGAAAGATAATAGAACAGTTGCTTTGCTCAGAGACACTATGGTAACGCCTCAGTTGTTGAATAACAATTTTAAATATTACAAGATCACTGAAACATAAATGAACAAGATTGCTTGACAACGTGAACTGCAATATACATTTTGAATGGGTTAAGGCTACTATTAGAATTCAATGACATTTGCACGTGGATAACCTGCAAAAGAAACAGCTAAGGATGAAAACGTATCGTTGTTTATGATAAATTACCGAGAAGTGAATTGATGTTACACAGAAAGAGTAATGGACAAATGGCAGACGGAAGGAAGCAGCATTACAAACGGCATTATATGTAAAGTATGCATCCATAAAACAGCAGCTCAAAGAGAACATTTCAGTAACAGCAGAAGTAACACAATGATATTAAGACATGCAATTTTAAAATTGTTTCAAGATAATCGCACTCTGTTCTTGTAACTTGGACAGCCAAACACTATAGAACAAAAGGCTCAGAAAGAAACGAAATATTAGCTATGCATAATCGCGTAAAACTAACATAGCAGGAAGTTTGCCTCCAACTGTAAGAGATACCGATTTGTTCTTGTAACTTGGACAGCCAAACACTATAGCACAAAAGGCTCAGAAAGAAACGAAATATTAGCTATGCATAATCGCGTAGGAAGTTTGCCTCCAACTGTAAGAGATACCGATTTGTTCTTGTAACTTGGACAGCCAAACACTATAGAACAAAAGGCTCAGAAAGAAACGAAATATTAGCTATGCATAATCGCGTAAAACTAACATAGCAGGAAGTTTGCCTCCAACTGTAAGAGAACCGATTTGTTCTTTATTCTTAGTGAAATGATTTGACTAATGAAATGGCTGTTTCAACGTTTCGTGCTGAATAGAAGTAAAACTCACACCAGTTAATGAAAATTGAAGTAATTCAGTGTCCTCCATACAGGAAAGTAGAATAACTAAAACACCCCAGCAATTTTTTTTTTTTAAGTTTAACGTCCTCTAACCTGGTTGGTCATATCGGACGATGAATGAAATTGGTGAAATGATCTCGGGATCCATGGAGCTTCAAGTTACTCGACATATTTGTCTTCTCAGGATAAAGGAAACCCCGAAAAAAACCTTATCCGGTAAACTACCTGTATGCGAAATTCGAATGAAATGTGAAGTTGACACGCTACCACACGCTACCCAGGCGGGCAAACTAATGTTATAAATTATATCTTACATATCTAGCTTTAAGCTTACATTCTTGTGCTTCAACAGCTAATATACTTATTTTTACATTCTCTATCCTATACATATAATAGGTAGAAGATATTGTATTCCATCCAAAAATTCAATACCCAAATTTCACCGTTGGTGTGAGTGCCTTTGTTTACGTGTATTTGTGTCCGAGAAGAGCATAGGTCAAAAACGAAAAGTCGGTTCAATACCAAACTTCACATTTAAATTTAGCACTTTTCAGGGATGCGATACGAAAATTTTCAAGAAATGCCCTCATCGTAAATTACCTTTTACATGAGACATTTTTCGGAAAGTTTGATTTTCACTAAAATGATTAACGATCTTAATTACAAATGTCACATGTTTAACATATTATATACTAAATACAATGTTTATGTTCAATTTTATGGGAATAGCCTGCGAAGTCCTGCTCATTCAGGGTGACCTTCTTTTTAGAACTGGCAAACCATAATAGAGAAAACCATATTACACAAAAAATGTGCATCTCATTACAGCACACAATGTATGTCAAATACATGTTGGTGTATTTAACCATATTAATTGGTTTCAACTTTAAAATACTTTTGCATATATCGATTGGGGAATCGCTTTTATATTTCTTTTTCCTGATCAAGGAAAGCCATGCATCATACAGTGATCAGCATTACAAAGATTCGACTATCGCTTTAGCCAAGTGTATTGCTTTATTATTATCACGTATGTATAAGCTTGTAATGCAAGAGAATCTGTAAATGTTTATATGGATATGCGTGAAGCAGACAGAAAGATAAGGCCCTTTAAGTGTAGTTTGCTGGAGAACTTGGTTGACATGTTCATGGGAATATAACACATTCGTAAGGATCATGCGACTAATGAACTTCTGAAACTGCAACGTGTTAATCATTCTTAAATCACAAATAACAGTAGAATGTCAGGAAAGTTAATCAACGTTTCAGTATCAGAATTGACTTCTTGTACAAAATGTTTCTAGCTAGCAACTATAAATGTTAAATCACAAATAACAGTAGAATGTCAGGAAAGTTAATCAACGTTTCAGTATCAGAATTGACTTCTTGTACAAAATGTTTCTCAGCTAGCAACTATAAATCGTCAAGCATCAGTAATCTTACTTAAAAAGAACTTTTTGCGTGTTCTGAAAAGATCCTAGAGAAAGATTAATGTACTGCAATTATCAGATAAAACAAGCATTATAAGATAACCGTCAATTTATTGCACTGATAATTTAGAGCTATAACTAAATGCCCTATACCACTAGCTTATATCAATTACACATTTTGCCGTTAGGTAGTTTGGGTCAGTGATTCACTGTCACAGACATGCCCTTAAACTTTCTTTCTCTATCGCCTGCCTGTAGTTAATGCAGAAAGTAAAGACAACATTGTATTCCTCATAAAATTTTGATTGCGGAATTGTAGCGCAATACATTTGAGTTCCCTGAATAAAAAAAAATACTTTTTCTTAAAAAAAAACTCTGTGTTACTTATAAACAGAATAACACAAAGGTGAAACGTCTGGTATTTAAGTTCAGCTTCTTCCAATAACTCGATTCTAAGATTTTAAAGTAAATCCCACCACCCTTTACGACGGGCTGTTCCAGCTCCAAAAGGACCCGCACCTTGCAGGGTCTACGGCGCAACATTGAGAGCAGCTATTGTCGTGGCTGAATCAAGGTTTGGAAATTAAACAGCAGGTCGCAAGTATGTAGTACGAGCTGTACCTAGTGACGTAATGGCTACGAATTTCCACTTCGAGTTTTGTAGTTGAGTTCGCGCAATTACTCTTACTCAGAAAAGTCGACCTGCTTTACATGATAATGCTTCAAATCTTTTATTTTATAAAAATGCTTCTAAGAATTTAGTAATGTAATTATTAAATATCGTATGTTTAGAATTTTCGTGACCAATAAAATGTTCTTGTTGCATTTTGCCTTTGTAACCCTCTTCATTTTAATCACCTTTATTCAGGGTGTTCAGAAATGACCCCGAACTAAGGTTTATAGGTTATTGTTCGGAACCTATACGATACGAAAATGAACTTTTCAATGTCAAAAAAAGGCTTCATGCTCGCCGCGGATTAGCAAACTAAACCGCGAGACTGGCTCACGCTATCGCAGATAATACACATAGGCTAATATTATTATTTATTTGTTAACGACAGTGTGAATGGTGTGCCGGAGATGCCGGAATGCTATCTGAAAAGTTCTTTTACACCTCAATAAATCTACTTAAATGGGACTGTCGCTTTTAAGCACACTTAGAAAGACATCAGCCTGCCCCGGGTTTGAGCCCGTAACCTTGAGATCAGAAAGTCACTGCCTAGCTACCCAGATCCACACAGGTAGTTAGGAATCGTGTCCTTTAGCAATGTTTCCCTAAACATGACGACATGCTGCATAGTGGTTACCCAACATTAAAGATTGCTTTATCATATGAAATTTCGCTCAAGTATTTACAGCTTTAGCTACTTATTCTTGTCAACATCACCAACAAATACTGAAAGGATAATAAGCTGGGATACATACACCGATATTCCTGTGTCTTAGAGACAATTTAACCTAATGATCTTCAGAATAAACGCAAGCAACTAATAAGGACGTAAGAGGCGGGAATACTATGTTAGTTTTAGGAAGTGACTGTGGGTAAAATCAGATAATAAATACCTTTTTCAGTCGGAAAATAATATATGTTATGGTCTTCACCGTGATTAGATTTCCTATCCTCATCTCTTTCATCGTTTTTCAAACTTTATCTGCTATATTACACTGCTGTATTTTACAAAGCCATGTGCAAAGGGAAAAAATCTAGTTGTCCGTCATGAAAATGCACTTCTACCGCACACACACACACACACACGCACACACACACACAAACTTAATAATAAACAGAATAGTTTTTTTGTGGAAAATAGCAGCAGTAAATTAATTTCATGTAAATAACAATATAAATGTTTTCTTAAAATGTCAGCTGTTATTTAATACATTTTGAATTAAGACACCTTTTCCCCAGTTTAAAACCCTAAAAAGCATGTGAGCTCCTGTCTCACAACTAGCATGAAAAAGTGGTGAATATTCTACTGTAGGAGCGAAGGCTGCGTGCACTTGTTTGGTTCTGGACCGTGATAAAGCTGCGTACTTAACTCTGGAGCTCCAAGATACCAAGTAGAGAACGCTGATCGCAGCGCTAAGGTGATCGATTCTGTTTTTAGGAAAAAGGAGCCAAACGCGCATGATGAGATTTTCTGCAGGTAAAAAGGAAATTGACTGTAACGTCGAAGATTAAAAGACTCGTTTAGCTAAGAAATAAACAAATAAACAGTAATGTGAGTCAAATAATGTTCAAAATAAGATAACGGTTATTATGGAGACGAAAATAAAGGAAAACAATTTTCTTTTTTAATTCCTCTATAAGTGCTATGTATATAATGTATAGAGAAGGTACTGCATTTCACAGGAAATACATGTTTAGGGTAACCCTGAATCCTAAAAGAATATTTTTAGGAAAAGGTCCGAGTGTGCATGTGTGTGTGTCTGTGGACGACATAGCACAAAAACGAACAGACCATTGAATACTAAACTTGGTATTTAAGTTTGATATCTTCCAAGGATGCGACACGAAGATTTTCAAGAAAATATCCCACTTACAACTACCCTTTACATGGAATTTGTTTCGAAAATGTTGGCTCTTAAAAATGGCTCTAACGATTTTGATTGAAATCTCTTATATTTAAGATATTTACATGCCAAATAAAATGTAATTCTTTAATTTTCTGGGAATAGCCTCTGAAGACTACTTTATTCTGGATGAATATTACGGAATTTTTCATAACTGCTAAAACGTAAGAGATGGACAAGAACTTGTCACATAGAAAATGTGGAGAACATTAAAACATGCAATTTATTTTATATACGTTATTTTGTGGAATTCATCGTTTTTAAGATATTCCTTGTTTTTGGTTTCAGCTTTAAAAAACTTGTACTTTTCTCGTACAGGAATTTATCAACTCGTGTCCATACAAACAAAGGAAGTTCAGTCACATAGCAACCAGCATTGATGATACACGGAAAGAAGATGGAGAATGCCATGGTGGGGGAAACCAGAGAAAACAGCCGCTTTGTCCACCACAGATCGGAATTGGTTGCTTGGGACTGAACTCAAACCGCTTGTGTGAGAGGCGAATGGTGGAAACAATTTAATGCGGTACATTCACATATCCTTCTATACTAATGCTTAATAAAGTTGTTATAAAAGCCTATTCTTCTGTTTTATTCATGCTAATCCTTGCAGAAATGGTTGTACTACACATTTACTTGTAGGTACAAGGGGATTGTAGGCTTAACCGAGAGCCAATTCATTTTAGAGCGGGACGCTCCGTTCTCTTTGTGTGATCAAAGATAAAAATGAATAAACTACCTCAACAGCCAAATGGTTAGAATTGTAGCTAGTCACCGAGAAGACCTGGTAGAGTTCGGGCTCAGGTGAAAAATGTTTCTTAAACTTTTTTCTATCTCAATAGACTCTGGAAGTACATGTGTCAAAATGAAAAGATATGTTTAATACTGAAAAGTTATGTTAATAAACCCTAAATGTCAGTAAAAAGCTAGGCCTCTCATATGGCAATGGAAATGAAAAGATATGTTTAATACTGAAAAGTTATGTTAATAAACCCTAAATGTCAGTAAAAAAGCTAGGCCTCTCATATCACAATGGAAATGAAAGCGAATTTCCTTTTCAGAATAATGTAAGTATTTGAAAACTAAAAACTTTGGAACTGATAACATCACCTGAAAGTGTTCTATGCATTAACAAGATCTAGATTTTTTGTGTATTACTTACTAACGTCTATCTCTTGCGATTGACCACATATAGAAATCGTTGCCCACCGGGTAGTGTGATGGTAGCGTGTCTGCTTCATATTCAAAAGGTCGTGAGTTCGAATCTCGCTTAGGGTGAGTTACCGGATAAGGTTTTCTTCGGGGTTTTCCCTTAACCTGAGATGACGAATATCGAATAATTTTAAGCTCTATGGACCCCAAGATTATTTCACCAATTTCATTCATCGTCCGATATGACCAACTAGGTTTTAGGACGTTAAGCTACATAAAAAAAGGGCGGGGACAGGATTACTTACGCTTTTTCCGCAACATTTAAGATAATTCGTTGTGACGTCATTATCTTAATTATTTTTAGTAGTTTAGTCAAAAGTATATTAATCAAAACTGTTAGAATCATTTAAGCATTTCAAAAATAAATCATATAAAATTTAGTGTTGTGGGGAGAATATTTTTGAAAATATTGTTGCGCCTTTTTAAAAATTGTGAACTTATATAAAGTTTGGTATATGTGTATATATACATATATATTTTAGTTTTTCAGTTACTGTGTTCATAGACATATACAAAGGTGGGGAGGGACTTCAAACTATTTACTCTGAAACATCATTATCGAATATATGGTTGGAACACAATACCTTCTCTACTTACTATATAAAACATTTAAAAACGTACGAAACAGAAATATGTATTATTGAGAATGAAAAATTGGAGAAATTATAATGAAAATGTTTAAGAATATAATTATAGCTTTTCCATAGAATAATAAAATGCAATAAGGAAACAATGTGCATGAAATACAGGAGCTCTTGAAAAGTATACATGACAATGACTGTACTATTAGTGTTTATTCGGTGGAGTAGAGGGACTCAGGCGGTTGGCTCTTGTTGCCGAGCCGATTACCCGGGCGGGTGCGGCCCTGCCCTGGCCACAATCAATAGAGAAACACATGCCGGCAGATGAAACAGTTCAGCTCTCGGTAGTTACCTCTTGCTAACACATCTCTTTCCAAGCTGCTACCTTTTCACTACATGGCTTCATATCTTTTATTTCAATCAAATATTTAGTGCTCAAGAAATGTCTCAATATGGAAGTAATAGTGAGGTTTCACTTAGGGCCGTCACGTATGTAGCTTTATGAGAATAATTAATACAATGCTGTGAACGTGTATAACGATTCAATCTCACACGTTACAGCCACATTTCAATTTTTCTATAAATGTTTATTGTTTCCTACTAGGTATAAAAAGAGTAGGTGAATACACTGGACTAAAGCATTCGTCAAATCTGTGAATATCTAGAGGTGGCGAAACTGCATGCTATTTGCATGCAAGTAAAATAAAATAAAAATGAATGAATTCCAATTTGAGAAAAGTATAACTTTTTAAAAAAGGAAGCCAATAACTAGGGATACCTAGAAATGCTTAAATCCGTAAAAATGTGCTTAAAATATTATTCCTACATTAAAGAGAGTACATTTTTAGTGCAGTAAATTTCCTCTACCTCTTACGATTTACCAAAACTTTAACCAGAGCGAAAAATGCTTCAAGGTCCATTCATAGAATTTATATATAATTTGTCAAGAAAATATTTCAACACAAATGTTAGTCATTTATGAGGAAATTAAAATTTTCAAAAACTTTCATGTGAAGGTAGTTTGGGTTGGAGAATTATCTTAAAAATATTTTTCCCACAATCCTGGAAAATGAAGAACTTAAACATAAAGATTTTTTATTTAAGACATTTTTGACTTTCATTATGCTGTTCACAGACACATACATATACTTTTTCTAAAATAATTTTGGGATTCAGAAACACTCGAAACATGTATATCTTGTAAAATCTTAGTATAGAGTTTCCGGGTTGAATTCAATACTTTTCTACCCACAAAGTATGTGGTAGAGAAAATAAAAGTTGATGCTTTACGCGCTTCTCAATCACTATCGAACAAAATATACATACAAATGTCTATTATTGACTCTAATTCTTGTTAATAATGATAAGCTTCAGCTACCCATTTACACACTTTATTGTAGGTATAAAATAAACGAAACGTTACAAATTCTCAAGACTCTACATCAAGTATATTGTGAGTTTCAATATTTAAATTAAAATTTCAAATGCATCATTTGCAGTTCTTTAACTTAAACATGTGTAATTTAATCAAAGGAATTGGAGCCATTCCTAAGAAATTCATAAGTGGAGAAATTTTCCAATAAAGAATAGTTTCCCTAAGGGTTCGTGACGATTTATTTGAATATCTTGAATTTAAATACCCAGTTCTGTGTTTATTTGAGGGGTCCGGCTTCGATTCCCGGATTTGGGTTTCTCTATCCAAGAACATTCATTTTCCTCCCGGAGTCTGGAGGTATGAGAGTGTGAATTTCTGTGAGCTAATGAATAAAAATAGAAACACAACGGCAACAGTACAAAATACACATGTTCCAAAGGTGAATGCCGCCGAATTGACCATGCAGTTTAAGACGGAGTATAAATGAAACAATAAATAAAATCAAGTTTTGGTGAAATAGGACACTTCATCTTCTTAATATAGGTAGAGACAAAAGTTAAACTTCAAAAATAAGATAATATTTTGCATTTGTAGTCCTGGGATGTTTCTGAAAAATAAGAAATATCACTGAATCATCATAACAAAATCTGAAAATGCCATATGTATTTCATTGTATCAAGCATAAAAATGTCATATCTGAAATATCATATTGTTATAGTAGTAATTGTCATTTCCAGACTTTTTTAAAGCATTTTAGTCTTTAGTCTTTAGTACAATTAGTTGCTCTATTTTTATAAGAGTTATTATATAATCAACTTTAGTGATTTATGTTATGTTTTGATACAATTCCGTATTTCTCATCTTATACATATAACTTTAGTTACAAATGAAATATGGAAGTGACACCGTGTAAAAAATTGAATTACTTCCTCAAGGTGTCGAACTATTCATTCCAAAACCCTCCCTTATTTGAAGAACCAAAAGCATCGACTCAAAATTATTTGAGAGTTATCATAAAATAAAAAACACCCTGAATTTTTAACACACCAACTCAAGACTTTTTGTAATTTTGGAAAAATATCCTACTTTTCCTCTTAAAGTTGACAACTAATATTTGACGTGTTTAATTCACACCATCTTCTCTATCCATTCTGCAAACAAACATTTCATACAAAAGATCATTCTTTTATTTACAAAATGCAGATAGGGTCTTGTAATTTAGTTACTTATACATATAAACGGAATAAGGAAATGGGCTAGGCTAAATTCGCAGTCAAATATCGCTATCGTGTTGCAATTGTCATTGAAATCCGGTTCTCTTTCCATGGCTGGGAGTAAAACAAAAGAGATGAAATCAATGAGAGCTTTCCGCTTAAGAAAAGTGTAACTATTTTAAAACTGGAACTAAAACAGGAAATATCTTTGAAATGGTTAGCGCTACAAAAATGTAGGCGACATAAACTGTGTGTTTTAACGAGTTCTTACAATTTGTGTCTCTTGCGATTTACTAGTTGCGCAAAAGTCATTCACAATGAAGAGCACTTCAGGGACTATTTCCAAAAAATTCAGGATTTACATTTTATTGTCCGTTTTTAATCAAAATCGTTAGGGACATTTTATAAAAAGCTAATTTCCTGTAAAGTTTAGTTTCAGTCTTGGGGGAAGATTTTCGTGTTGTATCCTTGGACGATACTAAACCTGAAAACCAAGATTGGTATCTGACCAACTTTTCGATTTGAGTTTTGCTGTCTACAGACACAGCACAAAAACATTGATACACACATTACATTTTTCTAAAAGTTCTGGTGAAATCTCGGTATCGAATTTTGGGGGAAATATAATACCTTATCTACCCACTAAGTACATTGTATCTATTGCTAGAGAAAGTAAACATATAAGAAGAAAGCCCTATGTTAGGCTGCAGGACCGAATTCCATCATTTTCTAAGCAAACAATTTTAAACATCCAATGAACGAGCAACATTGACTCTTTCTAGATAGGCAGAGAGGAGATAATATTTTAGCTGATAACTGCTTAAAATAACAGCTGCTAACATATTAACTTGAGTAGCGAATTTACCACAAATTGTAAAGAGTGCTTTAGTGAAGTTAATACTAGGTGCTGTCATTTGTCACATTTTAGCTGATAACTGCTTAAAATAACAGCTGCTAACATATTAACTTGAGTAGCGAATTTACCACAAATTGTAAAGAGTGCTTTAGTGAAGTTAATACTAGGTGCTGTCATTTGTCACGTTTTAGCTGATAACTGCTTAAAATAACAGCTGCTAACATATTAACTTGAGTAGCGAATTTACCACAAATTGTAAAGAGTGCTTTAGTGAAGTTAATACTAGGTGCTGTCATTTGTCACATTTTAGCTGATAACTGCTTAAAATAACAGCTGCTAACATATTAACTTGAGTAGCGAATTTACCACAAATTGTAAAGAGTGCTTTAGTGAAGTTAATACTAGGTGCTGTCATTTGTCACGTTTTAGCTGATAACTGCTTAAAATAACAGCTGCTAACATATTAACTTGAGTAGCGAATTTACCTCAAATTGTAAAGAGTGCTTTAGTGAAGTTAATACTAGGTGCTGTCATTTGTCACGTTTTAGCTGATAACTGCTTAAAATAACAGCTGCTAACATATTAACTTGAGTAGCGAATTTACCACAAATTGTAAAGAGTGCTTTAGTGAAGTTAATACTAGGTGCTGTCATTTGTCACATTTTAGCTGATAACTGCTTAAAATAACAGCTGCTAACATATTAACTTGAGTAGCGAATTTACCACAAATTGTAAAGAGTGCTTTAGTGAAGTTAATACTAGGTGCTGTCATTTGTCACATTTTAGCTGATAACTGCTTAAAATAACAGCTGCTAACATATTAACTTGAGTAGCGAATTTACCACAAATTGTAAAGAGTGCTTTAGTGAAGTTAATACTAGGTGCTGTCATTTGTCACGTTTTAGCTGATAACTGCTTAAAATAACAGCTGCTAACATATTAACTTGAGTAGCGAATTTACCACAAATTGTAAAGAGTGCTTTAGTGAAGTTAATACTAGGTGCTGTCATTTGTCACGTTTTAGCTGATAACTGCTTAAAATAACAGCTGCTAACATATTAACTTGAGTAGCGAATTTATCACAAATTGTAAAGAGTGCTTTAGTGAAGTTAATACTAGGTGCTGTCATTGTCGCAACGACGCTTTCATCTTTAGTGAAGTTAATACTAGGTGCTGTCATTGTCGTAACGACGCTTTCATCTTTAGTGAAGTTAATACTAGGTGCTGTCATTGTCGCAACGACGCTTTCATCTTTAGTGAAGTTAATACTAGGTGCTGTCATTGTCGTAACGACGCTTTCATCTTTAGTGAAGTTAATACTAGGTGCTGTCATTGTCGCAACGACGCTTTCATCTTTAGTGAAGTTAATACTAGGTGCTGTCATTGTCGTAACGACGCTTTCATCTTTAGTGAAGTTAATACTAGGTGCTGTCATTGTCGCAACGACGCTTTCATCTTTAGTGAAGTTAATACTAGGTGCTGTCATTGTCGTAACGACGCTTTCATCTTTAGTGAAGTTAATACTAGGTGCTGTCATTGTCGTAACGACGCTTTCATCTTTTGAGCTTACTCTGAGTAATAAGGATACAGTGAAAAATTACGTGCTTTCGTGTTTGCATGTTATCGGTCTCTGTTTTCATATATTCTGCTTCATAAAGTGAATAATAATAACAATAATAAAACAACATTAGTAATAATAACAATGAAAATGATAATGATAATAATAGTAATCAAAATAAGAATAGTAATAATAATACTTATTATAATAATACTAATAATAACAACAATAATATCAATGATAATGTTGATAGTATTAATGATAATAATAACAAGAGTAATAATAATGATAATGATGACAATAATAATCATAATAATTATAGTAATAATGATAGTATTGATGATAATAATTATAATAGTAATAATGATGACAATGACAAAGATAATGATGATAATAAAAATAATAATAGTTATATAAGTAATAACAATAACAATGATAATGAATATAATGATGATAATAATGATGATAATAATAGTAATAGTAGTGATAATAATAAAAATAATAATAGTTATAATAGTAATAACAATAACAACGATAATGATAATAATGATGATAATAATACGATAGTAATAGTTATGATAATAATAACATAATAATAGTTATAATAGTAATAACAATAACAATGATAATGATAATAATGATGATAATAATGAAAATAATCATGATGATGATAATTATAATAATAAAAATAATGAAGATAATGATGATAATAATAACGATAATAATGATGATAACAATAATAATAATAGTATTAATAGTAATAATAATAGTAATAATAGTAATAATAATAGTAATAATAGTAATAATAATAGTAGTAATAATAGTAATAATAATAGTAATAATAGTAATAATAATAGTAATAATAATAGTAATAATAATAGTAATAATAGTAATAATAATAGTAATCATAGTAATAATAATAGTAATAATAATAGTAATAATAATACTAATAGTAATAATAATAGTAATAATGGTAATAATAATAGTAATAATAATACTAATAGTAATAATAATAGTAATAATAATAGTAATAATAATAGTAATAATAGTAATAATAATAGTAATAATAGTAATAATAATAGTAATAATAATAGTAATAGTAGTAATAATAATAGTAATAATAATAGTAATAATAGTAATAATAATAGTAATAATAGTAATAATAATAGTAATAATAGTAATAATAATAGTAATAATAGTAATAATAATAGTAATAATAGTAGTAATAATAGTAATACTAATAGTAATAATAATAGTAATAATAGTAATAATAATAATAATAATAATAATACTAATAGTAATAATAGTAATAATAATAGTAATAATAATAGTAATAATAATAGTAATAATAATACTAATAGTAATAATAATAATAATACTAATAGTAATAATAATAGTAATAATAATAGTAATAATAGTAATAATAATAGTAATAATAATACTAATAGTAATAATAATAATAGTAATAATAATAGTAATAATAATAGTAATAATAATAGTAATAATAATAGTAATAATAATACTAATATTAATAATAATACTAATAGTAATAATAATAGTAATAATAGTAATAATAATAGTAATGATAATAATACTAATAGTAATAATAATAGTAATAATAATAATAATAGTAATAGTAATAATAATAGTAATAATAATACTAATAGTAATAATAATAATACTAATAGTAATAATAATAATAGTAATAATAATAGTAATAATAATAATACTAATAGTAATAATACTAATAGTAATAATAATAGTAATACAGTGATACATGATGTGCTGTTAGGAGGGCGTCAGTTCCACGTTTTGGATAAGATGTCTTTGAGGCTGGTTAGCACCTCCAAGTGACATTCGCACCCACAAACCACATCTACGTGTTTATTTTTGCCAACTAAGTTCAAATGTTTTTTGCAAAGCACTTCACACTACCTAGGCCACCAGGTCACGTTTTGTGCTTCGAAAACTGGAAGCACGGGTTCGACCCCTAGAGATCTCATTTGAGACTTGTGGTGGACAAAGCGGCTTCCCCCGCCATCACATTCCACCAGTGCTCCATCCTAATTCCAAGTATCACCAGTGTCATCGCCATGGTAGTAAAAGCGGGCGTTAAACAATATTAAAAAGTCTTATGTGTTACACTCACATGACTTTCTCTAGCTGCTCTACAAAACACTTCTTACAAAAGATAATGCTTCTTTCAATACCATCGAGATAAACATTAGCAGAATGTTATTACCCAGAATGGAACTAAGGGAATGCACTAGGCTAAAGTGATACTCAAATGTTTAAAAGCTGTCATTATGCGATTGAAAATTGCTTCTTTGCTTGGCCGGCAAGAAAAACGGATAATTTCTGTATGAAACTAATAACAAGGAATGCCTCGAAAACGGTAAAATCCACGAAAAAGATGTATATGACACAACTTGTGTATTTTAACAAGATCTACATTTTTTGTTGTTATAGATATCTTACGGTTTACTAGTTATGCAAAATTCAGTAAAATTCATCCAGAATTAACAGGTTCTCAGAAGCCATGCCAGAAAATTCAAGATATACCTTTTATTTGTGATAGTAATTGCTTTCATGTGTGGTATTTTAACCTAAATCCTTACAACCATTTTTAAGTAAAACCAAAAATGTTTCATGTAAAGGGCAGTTAGGGGGGTGTTTGTTAAAAATCTTCGTGTCGCATCCTTGGAAGATACCAAACTTTCAAAAATGTTTCATGTAAAGGGCAGTTAGGGGAGTGTTTGTTAAAAATCTTCGTGTCGCATCCTTGGAAGATACCAAACTTTCAAAAATGTTTCCATGTAAAGGGCAGTTAGGGGGGTGTTTGTTAAAAATCTTCGTGTCGCTTCCTTGGAAGATACCAAACTTTCAAAAATGTTTCATGTAAAGGGCAGTTAGGGGGTGTTTGTTAAAAATCTTCGTGTCGCATCCTTGGAAGATACCAAACTTTCAAAAATGTTTCATGTAAAGGGCAGTTAGGGGGTGTTTGTTAAAAATCTTCGTGTCGTATCCTTGGAAGATACCAAACTTTCAAAAATGTTTCCATGTAAAGGGCAGTTAGGGGGGTGTTTGTTAAAAATCTTCGTGTCGCTTCCTTGGAAGATACCAAACTTTCAAAAATGTTTCATGTAAAGGGCAGTTAGGGGGTGTTTGTTAAAAATCTTCGTGTCGCATCCTTGGAAGATACCAAACTTTCAAAAATGTTTCATGTAAAGGGCAGTTAGGTGGGTGTTTGTTAAAAATCTTCGTGTCGCATCCTTGGAAGATACCAAACTTTCAAAAATGTTTCCATGTAAAGGGCAGTTAGGGGGGTGTTTGTTAAAAATCTTCGTGTCGCTTCCTTGGAAGATACCAAACTTTCAAAAATGTTTCATGTAAAGGGCAGTTAGGGGGTGTTTGTTAAAAATCTTCGTGTCGCATCCTTGGAAGATACCAAACTTTCAAAAATGTTTCATGTAAAGGGCAGTTAGGGGGTGTTTGTTAAAAATCTTCGTGTCGCATCCTTGGAAGATACCAAACTTTCAAAAATGTTTCCATGTAAAGGGCAGTTAGGGGGGTGTTTGTTAAAAATCTTCGTGTCGCTTCCTTGGAAGATACCAAACTTTCAAAAATGTTTCATGTAAAGGGCAGTTAGGGGGTGTTTGTTAAAAATCTTCGTGTCGCATCCTTGGAAGATACCAAACTTTCAAAAATGTTTCATGTAAAGGGCAGTTAGGTGGGTGTTTGTTAAAAATCTTCGTGTCGCATCCTTGGAAGATACCAAACTTTCAAAAATGTTTCATGTAAAGGGCAGTTAGGTGGGTGTTTGTTAAAAATCTGCGTGTCACATCCTTGGAAGATACCAAACTTTCAAAAATGTTTCATAAACGGCAGTTAGGGGGGTGTTTGTTAAAAATCTTCGTGTCGCATCCTTGGAAGATACCAAACTTAAATACCAAGTTAGGTATTTAACCGTCTTTTCCTTTTTGAGCTATGCTGTCCACACACACACACACACACACACACACACACACACACTCACATAAACACACACGGACTTGCTTCTGAAAATGCTTTTTTTTTTTATTCAGGAGGTCCTAAAACATGTATTTCCGATGAAATCGCGACATTCGAATTTTTGGGCGGAATACAATACTTCTCTATCCCTATGTACATACGGGGCTAAAGAAAGTAAAAATGGTTAGACTAATCTGAAAAGATGTTGTTCATTTCGTGGCTTAGTTAGCACCATGTAAAAACATCGGGTAGTAAATGATGTGTTTGGTGAGAGAAAACCAAAGCGAACACATGGGTAAGTGTGTATGTTTGTAATTACTCCGCTGTAAGTGTGGCAAAGTGAGACATGTGCATCAAATAAGGTGACAAAGAATAATGCAATAAACAATAAATATGTATATGATAACAACAGTCCAACTACGACTGCATTAATTACAATGAAAAATCTTATTACTACATTCACATGACTTTCTCAAAATCTCTGTAACAAATTATTTATTGTTAATAAGGTTTTTGTTTTTTATCCACTTCATGGTAATCGAGATAAACACTAGCAGAAGCGGTTTTATTGCTTAGTTGCTTTAAATACAAGAGAAATAAGGGAATGCAATAGTCAAATGTTTTAAAATGGGGTTGCTATAACATAAATTTCACCTCAAATTATTTTAATTATTATATCAAAAATAACAGCTTGAAATGCGATTCTTTGCGTGGCTAGCAGTTGAAAAAATGTAAGTATTTTTAAGCCGAAACCAATAACTAAAAATATCTCGAAAACGGCCAACTCCACGAAAAAAAAAGGATGACACAATTTAATGTCTTTTATCGAGATCTGAATTTTCATGTAGTAAGTTTTTCTCTACCTCTTGCGGTTTTCCAGTTATGCAAAATTCAGAAAAATTCATCCAGATTAAAGAGGTTTTCCCAGAAAACTCAAGCTATACATGTTATTTATCATGTATCTTAAATATACGAGATTTTAAACAAAATCAAAATCGATACAGCCATTTTTGAGAAAATAAAGATGTTCAAAATTTTATCCATGTAAAGCGTACTTTGAGGTGGGGGAATTTTATTGAAAGTCTTCCGGTTGCATTCTTGGGATATACTGAACTTAAATACCAAGTTTGATATTTAACTGTTCGTTTTTTAAACATGCTGCCCACAGACACACACGGATATTTTTCTAAATAGTGAGTTAAGGGGAACCTAAAACATGTATTTCCTGTGAAATTTCGGTGTGGAATTTTTAGGTGCAATACAATACCTTCCCTATTCGCTATGTGCATAGTACGTGTAGAGAAAGTAAAATTATATGAACCAACAGTTTCGAAACAGATTATTATAACTACTTGTTTTTGGCTGTGAAGCCATGAATAAATATATTAAGTACCATTTATCAAATGTTTGTATCTCTACGGCACTGTATCATTAATTACTGAGTGTGTACTTCAATGTTCTGACGTTTCATGAATATATTTATTTATTCAAGGATCCATTTATTTACTGAGTGTGTGTACTTCAATGTTCTGACTTTTCATGAATATATCTATTTATTCAAGGATCCATTTATTTACTGAGATCCCCTAGACGTATTTCTTCTTAATTTTAAATTTCATGTTTTACTTAGTGCATGTACAAATCTTAAGCAGACATTCAAACATACAGCTCATTATTTTAAGATTTCTTCTAAAATCATGCTGCTATTTTACAAGGAACGTCTATTGGTTTAAATGCTCATGAGCTTCCGGTAATTACTTATTCTACGAAACGAATACGAGTAGTTCTGAAAGTTTCAAATATTTATTGAAATTAATGAAAAATATATCTATTGATACTTCCACACATTCTAGTTGCTTAGTGTGACAAGGGAACTCCGAAAAGTGGATTTGGCCTTCTTCACAAAATGCCAATTTAGAAATGATGGAATGCACATAATTTCAAAGCGGGGAAACAGGTTAAGATATAGGGTTGAAATGAGAAAAATACATTTCTAAAGAAAAGGGAACTGAATGGCATGACAAGAAGGAAAGTTTCCTTCGTTACGTAAAACGATAAAGCTATTGCTCGTATTTATATGAGAATAGAAGGTGTAAAATGGCCATTTATGTTGGTTCCTTTAATGATAAATGTCAAAAAATATTTTTTCTAATGCTGTATCTGTACAGTTCTGGTGATATTCAATTTTTAATCCCGTTGCCTAAATTTTTGTAGCTTATTTTAAGGAATAACTTTAAATGACACAGAACTTTAACCATTGTAACAGTTCATCCTAACCGTTGCCATAAATTAAGTGCAAACATTTTAAAAAAAATAGTGTAAAAAGTAAGGCTTTAAATTTGACTTTAAGTGAATCTATAAAGTAAATGTATATCACCATAAAAAGTTTTATACAAATTCTTCGATTTCATCTTTTTATGCAAATTTAGGTGCTTGTTGCATAGGCAGAAGCTTAGAAAACATATTAAAACATTTAGTGCAAAAATAAGCTTTTAAGTTTGACTTTAACTGAATTTATAAAGTAAATGTATATCACAATAAAAAGTTTTATACAAATTCTTCGATTTCATCTTTTTATGCAAAATTAGGTGCTTATTTCTTAGGCAGACGCTTAGAAACTGAATTGCGCTGACGGAGGAAGATGGAAATATTGGGCTTATCTACGAATTCAGTGCAGAGAAGAGTAAAATATAATCTATTTGTCAAGGGTTACATTAAAGGGGATGCGTAATAACATGTAGGCTTCCAGTCTGGCAGAAGAATTCAAATATCAAGTAAATTAACCAGCATCTTGATTCGAGAATCTCTCCTTAGCCTTTTACAGGCACCTCTCGGTTTTTGCCGTTATTAAGATATCTAAATGTGTAATTTATAAAGGTGCTCACAGGCACCTCTCGGTTTTTGCCGTTATTAAGCTATCTAAATGTGTAATCTATAAAGATGCTTACAGGCATCCCTCCGTTTTTGCCGTTATTAAGCTATCTATATGTGTAATTTATAAAGGTGCTCACAGGCACCTCTCGGTTTTTGCCGTTATTAAGCTATCAAGATGTGTAATTTATAAAGGTGCTTACAGGCACCCCTCGGTTTTTGCCGTTATTGAGTTATCTAAATGTGTAATTTATAAAGGTGCTTACAGGCACCTCTCGGTTTTTGCAGTTATTAAGCTATCTAGATGTGTAATTTATAAAGGTGCTTACAGGCACCTCTCGGTTTTTGCAGTTATTAAGCTATCTAAATGTGTAATTTATTAAGGTGCTTACAGGCACCCCTGTGTTTTTGCAATTATTAAGCTATATAAATGTGTAATTTATAAAAGTGCTTACAGGCACCTCTCTGTTTTTGCAGTTATTAAGCTATCAAAATGTGTAATTTATAAAGATGCTTACAGGCACCTCTCGGTTTTTGCAGTTATTTAGCTATCTAAATGTGTAATTTATAAAGGTGCTTACAGGCACCCCTGTGTTTTTGCAATTATTAAGCTATATAAATGTGAAATTTATAAAGGTGCTTACAGGCACCTCTCTGTTTTTGCAGTTATTAAGCTATATAAATGTGCAATTTATAAAGATGCTTACAGGCACCCCTCGGTTTTTGCAGTTATTAAGCTATCTAAATGTGTAATTTATAAAGATGCTTACAGGCACCCCTCGGTTTTTGCAGTTATTAAGCTATCTAAATGTGCAATTTATAAAGATGCTTACAGGCATCTCTCGGATTTTGCAGTTATTAAGCTATCTAAATGTGTAATTTATAAAGGTGCTCACAGGCACCTTTCGGTTTTTGCAGTTATTAAACTATCTAAATGTGTAATTTATAAAGGTGCTTACGGGCACCTCTCGGTTTTTGCAGTTATTAAGCTATATAAATGTGTAATTTATAAAGGTGCTTACAGGCACCTCTCGGTTTTTGCAGTTATTAAGCTATCTAAATGTGTAATTTCTTAAGATGCTTACAGGCACCCCTCTGTTTTCGTAGTTGTTAAGCTGTCTAGATGTGTCATTTATAAAGGTGCTTACAGGCACCCCTTGGTTTTTGCAGTTATTAAGCTATCTAAATGTGTAATTTATAAAGGTGCTTACAGGCACCCCATGGTTTTTGCAGTTATTAAGCTATCAAAATGTGTAATTTATAAAGGTGCTTACAGGCACCCTTGGTTTTTGCAGTTATTAGGCTATCAAAATGTGTAATTTATAAAGGTGCTTACAGGCACCTCTCGGTTTTTGCAGTTATTAAGCTATCTAAATGTGTAATTTATAAAGGTGCTTACGGGCACCTCTCGGTATTTGCAGTTATTAAGCTATCTAGATGTGTAATTTATAAAGGTGCTTACAGGCACCGCTCGGTTTTTGCAGTTATTAAGCTATCTAGATGTGCAATTTATAAAGGTGCTTACAGGCACCTCTCTGTTTTTGCAGTTATTAAGCTATCTAAATGTGTAATTTCTAAAGATGCTTACATGCACCTCTCGGTTTTTGCAGTTATTAAGCTATCTAGATGTGTAATTTATACAGGTGCTTACAGGCACCTCTCGGTTTTTGCAGTTATTAAACTATCTAGATGTGTAATTTTTAAAGTTGCTTACAGGCACCTCTCGGTTTTTGCAGTTAAGGTATCTAAATGTGTAATTTTTAAAATTGCTTACAGGCACCTCTCGGTTTTTGCAGTTATTAAGCTATCTAAATGTGTAATTTATAAAGATGCTTACAGGCACCTCTCGGTTTTTGCCGTTATTAAGCTATCTAAATGTGTAATTTATAAAGGTGCTTACAGGTACCTCTCTGTTTTTGCAGTTATTAAGCTATCTAAATGTGTAATTTATAAAGGTGCTTACAGGCACCCCTCGGTTTTTGCAGTTATTAAGCTATCTAAATGTGTAATTTATAAAGGTGCTTACAGGCACCCCTCGGTTTTTGCAGTTATTAAGCTATCTAAATGTGTAATTTTTAAAATTGCTTACAGGCACCTCTCGGTTTTTGCCGTTATTAAGCTATCTAAATGTGTAGTTTATAAAGGTGCTTACAGGTACCTCTCTGTTTTTGCAGTTATTAAGCTATCTAGATGTGTATTTTATAAAGGTGCTTACAGGCACCCCTCGGTTTTTGCAGTTATTAAGCTATCTAGATGTGTATTTTATAAAGGTGCTTTCAGGCACCTCTCTGTTTTGCCGTTATTAAGCTATGTAAATGTGTAATTTATAAAGGTGCTTACAGGCACCCCTCGGTTTTTGCAGTTATTAAGCTATCTAAATGTGTAATTAATAAAGGTGCTTACAGGCACCCCTCGGTTTTTGCCGTTATTAAACTATCTAGATGTGTAATTTATAAAGGTGCTTACAGGCACCCCTCTGTTTTCGTAGTTGTTAAGCTGTCTAGATGTGTCATTTATAAAGGTGCTTACAGGCACCCCTTGGTTTTTGCAGTTATTAAGCTATCTAAATGTGTAATTTATAAAGGTGCTTACAGGCACCCCATGGTTTTTGCAGTTATTAAGCTATCAAAATGTGTAATTTATAAAGGTGCTTACAGGCACCCCTTGGTTTTTGCAGTTATTAGGCTATCAAAATGTGTAATTTATAAAGGTGCTTACAGGCACCTCTCGGTTTTTGCAGTTATTAAACTATCTAAATGTGTAATTTATAAAGGTGCTTACGGGCACCTCTCGGTATTTGCAGTTATTAAGCTATCTAGATGTGTAATTTATAAAGGTGCTTACAGGCACCGCTCGGTTTTTGCAGTTATTAAGCTATCTAGATGTGCAATTTATAAAGGTGCTTACAGGCACCTCTCTGTTTTTGCAGTTATTAAGCTATCTAAATGTGTAATTTCTAAAGATGCTTACATGCACCTCTCGGTTTTTGCAGTTATTAAGCTATCTAGATGTGTAATTTATACAGGTGCTTACAGGCGCCTCTCGGTTTTTGCAGTTATTAAACTATCTAGATGTGTAATTTTTAAAGTTGCTTACAGGCACCTCTCGGTTTTTGCAGTTAAGGTATCTAAATGTGTAATTTTTAAAATTGCTTACAGGCACCTCTCGGTTTTTGCAGTTATTAAGCTATCTAAATGTGTAATTTATAAAGATGCTTACAGGCACCTCTCGGTTTTTGCCGTTATTAAGCTATCTAAATGTGTAATTTATAAAGGTGCTTACAGGTACCTCTCTGTTTTTGCAGTTATTAAGCTATCTAAATGTGTAATTTATAAAGGTGCTTACAGGCACCCCTCGGTTTTTGCAGTTATTAAGCTATCTAAATGTGTAATTTATAAAGGTGCTTACAGGCACCCCTCGGTTTTTGCAGTTATTAAGCTATCTAAATGTGTAATTTTTAAAATTGCTTACAGGCACCTCTCGGTTTTTGCCGTTATTAAGCTATCTAAATGTGTAATTTATAAAGGTGCTTACAGGTACCTCTCTGTTTTTGCAGTTATTAAGCTATCTAGATGTGTATTTTATAAAGGTGCTTACAGGCACCCCTCGGTTTTTGCAGTTATTAAGCTATCTAGATGTGTATTTTATAAAGGTGCTTTCAGGCACCTCTCTGTTTTGCCGTTATTAAGCTATGTAAATGTGTAATTTATAAAGGTGCTTACAGGCACCCCTCGGTTTTTGCAGTTATTAAGCTATCTAAATGTGTAATTAATAAAGGTGCTTACAGGCACCCCTCGGTTTTTGCCGTTATTAAACTATCTAGATGTGTAATTTATAAAGGTGCTTACAGGCACCTCTCGGTTTTTGCAGTTATTAAGCTATCTAGATGGGTAATTTATAATGGTGCTTACAGGCACCCCTCGGTTTTCGCAGTTATTAAACTATCTAGATGTGTAATTTATAAAGGTGCTTGCATGCACCTCTCTGTTTTTGCAGTTATTAAGCTATCTAAATGTATAATTTCTAAAGATGCTTACAGGCACCTCTCTGTTTTTGCCGTTATTAAGCTATCTAAATGTGTAATTTATAAAGGTGCTTACAGGCAGCTCTCTGTTTTTGCAGTTATTAAGCTATCTAAATGTATAATTTCTAAAGATGCTTTCAGGCAACCCTCGGTTTTTGCCGTTATTAAGGTAATTAAATGTGTAATATCTAAATGTGCTTACAGTCAGCTCTCGGTTTTTGCAGCTATTAAGCTATCTAAATTTATAATTTATAAAGGTGCTTTATTCATGGACGAAATAAGTAATTTGGTACATTATTCAATGTCGCAATGTGAGTGCTGTACTCGCAGCTGACCTATTCAGTTAAGCAACTGAGACAACCCTGTAATGCTGGTTGCTGTTTGTAACGATCGGGAGCTAGTTGTGTTTGCCTCGAATTAACTCGTCGAGAGTAATTCATGGATTTTAAAATAACACAACTTTAAAATTTACAAGCATAAAAATAGAATATGTTGCACTTACAATATGTTTACTGTCTGTTCTTCAAACATATTATTCCAAAATATTCTTATTCTTTCTACACTATACTAATGCAAATAAAAATTACCAAAATGGTCTCTTTACTTAGTTCTTTATACATAGAAGAGAATTAAGGTAATATCCTACGCTAAAGCGATAGTCAAATGTTTTAAAAGCTGTCGCTGAACAACTATCATTTGAATAAAATAAAAGAAAAACACGTGCATTTGGGAAATTATAATAAAACACGTATGGCTTTGAGAGAAATAGAAGTATTTTAAAACTAAAACCCATAAAAGGAATATCTCGGAAACGGTCTTCTTACAACAAAAGGGTAAAAGATATAAATTGTGTGTTTTGACGATACCTACATTATTGTGTAGTAAGAGTTTGACTGTCTCTAACGGTTTACCACTTATGCAGAAGTAATTCAGAATGAATGCAAAACTCATTTGGAATGAACGGTACCTTGCAGTGCAAATATTTTTAATATACGGTATTTTAATTAAAATCGTTATACCCATTTTTGATAAAATCAAAATTTTCGAATTTTTTTCTATAAAAAGAATAGCTTGAGGTGGGGATTATTTCCAAAAATGTCGTGTCGCACCCTTAGGAGATACTAGACTTAAATGCGAGGTTTAGTATTTAAAGAACTTGTCGTTTTTGAGTAATGCTCTCCAAAGACAGAGAGAAAGCACACACACACTGACATTTTTCTAAAACTGCTTTCTGTGGATTTAGAGCGTCTCAAATCGGTGAAATCTCGGTAGAGAATATATTCTCTATTTACTATGTACATTGAATAAACGTAGTAGAGAAAGTAAAAATTTGTCTGTTGCGAACGTTTGCAAGTAATTAACATCGCTAGAATATCTACGAAGTGTTTATATGACAATGAGAGACGCAGATCTGCGTAAGATCTGTCAAATAATTGTTGTGATTTAGAAACATAAATACCTCATTTTCAGCTAGTAGAATAGGTAACATTTAAAAAACTCGTTCCAAAGTAGGGGAGTACGTAAAATAAAAAAACTAATTATTTAGCTAACCATACCTTTGTTCAAATGTAAGTCACTGGCTTAATTTTTCTCAACAACATTTGGTTTAATAATCTTTGGTAAATTAAGTATGCCGTGCTAGAACTTATGGTAGTTGGGATCATGAAAGTAACAGGAGGTAATCGGCAACAAGCCAAAATGGCAGGACAGAATGCCCCCCCCCCCAACAAGGAAATGCTTGTCATATTCACGAGTATATGTATTACATTCTTTTACTAGCTCTTTATAATATCTTTAGATATAAAACATTCCCCAGGATAAATATCCAGCCAACTTACATAGCACTCGTACCACGCAACTTGAACTCCTACTTGCATATGGCTTCCAAAAGGATGAAAATTACAATACAAGCTACCGCATCTCACTTTTACGGAAATTCGCACAACGGATATTCCTCAGTACAATGCCAGGCACAAAACTCCGATCAAACGACTTTTAAATAGACATAAATTAAATAATAAAACCTTCTTAGATAACAAGAAGCTTACCGAGGTAAGTTATGCTCACATTTTGCACAAAAACTAACCCAGTGCAAGCTGAAGTGCTCGCCACACTTTATGTCAACCTGACTACGCGAGCGGAAAAACAAACACTCTGCGCGCCCCTTGTGAAACAACCAACACCAAAACAAAAGTAATACGTGCGCCTGATCGTTTCAACCCATTCAAAACCACATATGTATATGACTGAAATAGCATATGCCCTCTTCCCATAAAAAAACATTAAAACAAAACACAGCAGATCATCAACATAACACAAGCCTACACACAGCATCACCAAAGTTAGCATAGTTAGGTGAGCTCAACACAATGCACCTCTATTATCACCGGAGCAAGCACCAAAGTTTGCTTAGTTAGGTGAGCTCAACACAATGCACCTCTATTATCACCGGAGCAAGCAACAAAGTTTTCATAGTTAGGTGAGCTCAACACAATGCACCTTTATTATCACCGGAGCAAGCAACAAAGTTTTCATAGTTAGGTGAGCTCAACACAATGCACCTCTATCATCACCGGAGCAAGCAACAAAGTTTTCATAGTTAGGTGAGCTCAACACAATGCACCTCTATTATCACCGGAGCAAGCACCAAAGTTTTCATAGTTAGGTGAGCTCAACACAATGCACCTCTATTATCACCGGAGCAAGCAACAAAGTTTACATAGTTAGGTGAGCTCAACACAATGCACCTCTATCATCACCGGAGCAAGCAACAAAGTTAGCACAGTTAGGTGAGCTCAACACAATGCACCTCTATCATCACCGGAGCAAGCAACAAAGTTTCATAGTTAGGTGAGCTCAACACAATGCACCTCTATTATCACCGGAGCAAGCAACAAAGTTAGCACAGTTAGGTGAGCTCAACACAATGCACCTCTATTATCACCGGAGCAAGCACCAAAGTTAACACAGTTCGGTGAGCTCAACACAATGCACCTCTATTATCACCGGAGCAAGCACCAAAGTTAGCACAGTTAGGTGAGCTCAACACAATGCACCTCTATTATCACCGGAGCAAGCAACAAAGTTTACATAGTTAGGTGAGCTCAACACAATGCACCTCTATCATCACCGGAGCAAGCAACAAAGTTAGCACAGTTAGGTGAGCTCAACACAATGCACCTCTATCATCACCGGAGCAAGCAACAAAGTTTTCATAGTTAGGTGAACTCAACACAATGCACCTCTATTATCACCGGAGCAAGCAACAAAGTTAGCACAGTTAGGTGAGCTCAACACAATGCACCTCTATTATCACCGGAGCAAGCACCAAAGTTAACACAGTTCGGTGAGCTCAACACAATGCACCTCTATTATCACCGGAGCAAGCACCAAAGTTAGCACAGTTAGGTGAGCTCAACACAATGCACCTCTATTATCACCGGAGCAAGCAACAAAGTTAGCACAGTTAGGTGAGCTCAACACAATGCACCTCTATCATCACCGGAGCAAGCAACAAAGTTTGCACAGTTAGGTGAGCTCAACACAAAGCACCTCTATCATCACCGGAGCAAGCAATAAAGTTTGCATAGTTAGGTGAGCTCAACACAATGCACCTCTATTATCACCGGAGCAAGCACCAAAGTTTTCATAGTTAGGTGAGCTCAACACAATGCACCTCTATTATCACCTGAGCAAGCACCAAAGTTTGCATAGTCAGGTGAGCTCAACACAATGCACCTCTATTATCACCGGAGCAAGCACCAAAGTTTTCATAGTTAGGTGAGCTCAACACAATGCACCTCTATTATCACCGGAGCAAGCAACAAAGTTTGCATAGTTAGGTGAGCTCAACACAATGCACCTCTATTATCACCGGAGCAAGCACCAAAGTTTGCATAGTCAGGTGAGCTCAACACAATGCACCTCTATTATCACCGGAGCAAGCAACAAAGTTTACATAGTTAGGTGAGCTCAACACAATGCACATCTATCATCACCGGAGCAAGCACCAAAGTTAACACAGTTCGGTGAGCTCAACACAATGCACCTCTATTATAACCGGAGCAAGCACCAAA